>BQNB010102195.1:0-24298 GCA_026074375.1 Tanacetum coccineum
TGTCGGAAATTGATATAAGCGAAAGTTATGTATGGTTTTCTCCGCCTAAAGGGAGCTTGTTGACTAGTGAAGTAACTCTCGAGTTGAGTACTCGAGGTGTGGAGTAGGGCGAAGAGGTGCTTAGTGACCGAACCACTATAAATCATGGTGTCCGGTTTGCATTTACTTTTACTTATTTCTTTACTTTTGTGCTCGCATTTATCGCTTTATATTTATACTTGCAATTGTGTGATGTGTTGATTATATAGTTTTAATTATGTCTTGAATAAATGTGAATATTGTGTGTTGGTTTGTGTTGTTGTAAATCGATGTATTACTATGTGTATATAACTCGTATTAACACTTATCATATTGTGTCACGCTTGATCGGTAATTTGATACGAAACATTTTAAGATTTTTAATGGAAACGTATTCACCCCCGTCTATGATTTCTACAAATTGTTATTTTAAATTCATTTCAAATCAACTCAAAAACCATTTTTAAAACGTGTCATTTCAAATTAAAACTAATTACAACTTAGCTCTAGGGACGACCTCGGATTTACCATTCTATACTACTCACGATCAGGTTCTCTGCCCGTTAGTGTGTTGTTAAGTAGATCGAGTTTTATAAATTTTAAACTTGACAAATTAATAATTAAAAGAAAATACGCATCAAGTTTTTAGCGCCGCTGTCGGGGAGCTAATGCTTTTAGTTTTAAATTCCTCAATGAGAACAAGAAGAAGCAAAGCAAGGACGATTACTCCGTTTGCTAATCTAGAAAGACAATTTCAAGCAAGAAGGGAGGTTTCGCCCGCACCCATTCACAACATCTATTCTTTCTACGAATCTGAGTCATCCGAGTCAGATACAGAAAACGTAGATATTTCACATTAGAACAATACCTAGCTCTCGACCTGAACAACACTAGGAGAAGATTCACCTATCCCAATAACTCAACATTTTAAGTTAAGGGACAACTTCTAAGGGAATTACGTAAGATTTCCTTCTCAGGTTGTCCAACCAATAGTGTTGTCGAACACATCAGTAATGTGCTTGAAATTGCTAGCATATTTAATGCTCAGGAGTCTACCCTTAAACAAGTATCCCCTCTAACTTTGGAAGGAATCGTTAAGAGATGGTTTGAAAGAACATTGACCGAATGTACGAAAAGATGGAATGATCTTAAGCAAAACTTCATCCAGAGATTCTGCCCTCCTGCGATGATATTTAAACAATTAAGTGAAATCCAAAATTTTAAACAAGAAGAAGGAGAATCCCTTTTCGATACCTGGGAAAGATATAACGACCTACTTTTCAAGTGTCCCTTTCACGATCTCAATGATCACCAAAAGGTAAACACCTTTTATAATGGATTAAATAGCCAAACTAGACGAACTGCCGACTCAAACGGTCTTATCCCTGGGTTAACGGCTTTAGATGCATTGAAATCAATCCAAAAATTAGTTAAACATTCGCATAAATGGCATTGCGAAGAAAATCACATGATTACCATTAACCCATTACGTGTTATCACCGAAAAGCTGAAACTATTAAATCACGAAATGGAAGAGCTAAAATTAGATTTCCGCAAATTGAATACTGGTGATGACAAAAAAGGTTACTATGTTGAGGTTAAAAGCATATGATCTAGCAAAATCAACTACGATGAGACCTACATTGAACCTAGAAATCGTCCAACCAACCTCAAAGACAAATTCGAGCAATGTCTGAAGGAATCTAGAGAAAGACAAGCAATCTAAAATGAGTGGATAAAGAAGATCATGATAAGTACTGATCTAAGTTTAAAGAATCATGATTCCTCTATAAAAAGGTTAGAGCAAAAAAGTAAGTCACCTTGCTCAGTTGATCTCCACACACAACCTTAAACACAATCTGATACCTAAAAATGAGACATTTGGTGAAAAGGTAAAAAGGCGCATCCTTGAGGAGAATAAGGAACCAACTACAACCCATGATAAACTGAAACAACAATTACAAAAAGTAGTTTCGCATGAAATCAAGGAATTACCCGCACACTACTCTGCTACCTTTCAAAATAAGCTTCCTCTTAAAGAAACCGATCCTAGAAGTTTCATCCTTCCTTGTATTATCGAAAACCACTTCATGAGTAATGCTTTGGCTGATCTAGAAGCAAGTATCAGTGTTATGCCTTATTCCTTATTCAAAAGATTAGGACTTGGAAGTTTGAAACCAATTAAAATGACTATCGAAATGGCTGATAGATCCATGCAATCTCCTAAAGGGATAAAACAAAATGTACTAGTGAAAATTAGTAATTTCATGTTTCCTGTTGATTTCGCCATTCTTGACATCATGGAAGATGAAAATATCCTGATTATCCTAGGCAGGCCCATGTTGGTAACAACTCATGCAAAGATTGATGTTTACGGTAAAAAGATCTCTCTAGGAGTTGGAATAACCAACTAGATTTTAATATCAAAGAATCTCCCGTATCTATTTCTCCTATTGCGTTATAAACGAATTTGATAAAATGCAAGACTTAGATAATTTTGTCATGAATGACGAAAGGGTAGGGGACTTTGAAAATTACTTATCACCTGATTAAGGAAGCCAAGATATAATTTCGCTTTCACCATCAGAATCAGCGGAAGTCAAGGAAGATTTTAGTATGAAGCTCTGTGATCCTGATAAAAGAATGAGCATAGGATTGGAAGAATTTGTTGATATAGACGACATGTGGGATGACCCAGATCCAAGGATTCTGACCAATGAAAAAGCCAAAACCGAATTTTTAAAAAGCGGTGGTAGAATCCATTTACACAGCCCTGATAATTTACAACTGTCTTGCAAAATAAGGTTTGTTAATTTTAACCCCTATTTCGAACCATAAACCCCTTTCAACATAATGTCCAGGAAAGCCTATAACACCATTATGAATCATGAACTAATGTATTCAGGAATTAACATGGTGGGACTTGCTAAAAATTTACATGTGTTCATAGGAAACCACCAATTCTTAGTTGATTTCATCATTCTCGAAAACATTAGTGAATTTGTGGAAAAAATAAGACTAGTTGAAGACCGGGGTAAAGGAACAGTTTGGTTTAAAATTAGTAATGATAAAATAATATTTCATATGCCACGAGCTGAAAAAGCCTTTAGGAAACTAATGGTAAAACAACATAACTCGATGGGACCCATGTTAAAAGTCAGTGACAAAGATAAGAAAAGAGGAATCCATAAGCCTAAAAAAAGATCAAAGGGTTCTACAGAGGTTCCTTAGTTTAGGAAACGAGTACAAATATGACCAGGAAGCTGTAGATTGGATTCAAGGATGTATTAATGATGGTATGACGTAGAATGGTCATGAGTCTAACTTAAAGACTCGTTAATAAACAAAAGTGCTTGTCGGGAGACAACCCATCCGTTATTTAATGAAATTTCCTTTTTACATTAGTTGGTTTGCATGTTTCTTACTTTTTTTTGCGAAATCCAGCAGCTAGGAGGCAATTATCAAGACCGGCTCGACTCATAATCTTGTGGTAACTTTGCTGATTCTACAGTAGTTACGGCGTAACAACTTTCCTTTGCGTCATAACCATTACAGTTATGACGTAACCCATTTCACGGTTACGCCGTAACACTTTAAAATTTTTAAAAATTTCATACTACTTAATTACGACATAACCACCAGAGTTACGTCGTAACCTCCTTCTGAAATCCTAAAAATTTAAGTTTTAAACATGTCTAAACCTTGTATACATAAATGGACTTTGTGGGTATGTTCTCTGGAAGCCCTCACGAGACTAAACTCATCCACTTGGGCCACCAAGTGGTTTAAAAGGCTTGTTGCATATGCTAAATGCAACCGTGATTCCTACGAAAGTGAGTTAGGTTTGTATTTTCTATACACTTTATAATTCTTGTAGAACAATTTTATGCTTTGGATTGTTTTTTTGATCACAAGGGATAAAGAGCTTGCGGGAAGACGGAGATAATCTAAGATCTCCGCCAAAATTCAAATCTCAAAGCAATGCTCAGGGAGTTTCTTGTCCTAATTCTACTCTTTCCTTTTTATTTCATTTCATTAATGTACAATAGGGACATTGTACAAATCAAGTGGGGGTGGGAGTAGAATTAATATTTGACGTATTTTTTGCCTTCAATTTTCTAGTTTTCTTTGAAAATTATGCCAATTTTAAAAAAATTTGACAAATCTTTTTTTAAATAACTAGAATTAATCTTTGTTGAATGCACATTACCCTTTATTATTACTTGGTGAGATTTAAGTCTAATATTCCGTTTCCATCATATTATTCAAAAATCCACCAAAATATTGAGTGTGCTAGTAGTATTGTAGACTTTAGAACTTGGCGTGTACATCATTTCGAGACCTAATTGATTAGCAGGAATAGATAGTTCAAGAAGAAGACACTTAGGAAATTACCCAAATGGCCTATATGTGTGTGTTTATCAACTTGTTACACTGACTTGTCGACCTCCCGTGATAAACCCTTTTGTTGCACTCATTATTAGTGCAAGATACCCCTAGATCACCCTTGTTAAACCAATCTATGTTTTTAGCCAATGTTATATGTATCGTTACACCATTTCACCTTAACCTACCCTGTAGTCTACAGTTATCTTTGTGTTGAAATTTCTGGCTACTTAAGTCCATCGTTCAGGGAAATAGGAATGAAAATTTTATGCATTCGTAGAAGACCAATCGGTTATGATCTATAAAGACCCCCTATATCATCACTTTCAACATTGTTCATCTCAAGTGGGGGGATGTGCATATAATATCAAATGCTGCAGGGGCAATAATAAAAAGATATAAACTCATGTAGCATTTGCATGTTTTAAAAGAAAGAATTTAAGAAAAGAGGGTGCAACTAAAAGCCACCCATGTGCTAAAGAATGTAAAAATGGTTCAAAATTAATAAAAATGGAGCTAGTAGCCCATTATTACACCAAGTCATCTCAATAATTGTGAAGAATGAAGCTAGTAGCCCATTATTGATGATCAAATTTTCGGACTTAGACTCTTAGACCCATGGATGGACAGTAACTAGTTATGACAACCACAGATTACCTTAGACTATTTGTTTTGTGTTTTTATATTAACAACCATTAAATGTGAATCCCATGTCTATACTAACCCCTTTATCACCCTTTAAAACCATATTACCCTTGTTTCCTTCAAGAATTATTTAGACCCTAATTCTAACTAATGCAGATTTGTGTACTTTCTAAGCTTATGATAGAATACATGCTATGACTGTGCAATTGAGCGATCACCCCGAAAATGAAACACTTAGACTAGTGCAGATTTAAGTGACTTTTTATCCCCTTTTCATGAGGTGTTCGGCTTTGATGTTTTCTAGCATAAGTGTTTTATAGATTCATTTCTTGAAGTTATTCTTGAGAAATCTTTTTATGAAATGTTCTAACAGGTTCTACTTGAGGGCAAGCAGAAGTCAAGTGGGGGGATATTTGATAACATCAAATATTTAATACTTTTTTGTAGCAAAATACCCCCTATATTACCTGCAATTGTTTCACTAATACTCGAAAACGAGATATTTTCTATCATTTTGTATTTTTCAGGTGAAATGCAGGAAAATGATAAGAAACAAGGGAAAAAGGGCGTAAAGTGTAATTACTTAAATAATGTCAAGGCGTAACACCAAAAGTGGTTACGTCGCAACATAAATTAAGCAAGTACGAAGATCAAGGACAACTTTATAGCATAACACCATATCCAGTTACGCCGTAAACATGTATTTGGAAGGAAATCTGACCAAAGATAGAGTTACGGCGTAACACCCTATATGGTTACACCGTAACCATGAAGATCCACAAATATAGAATGAAGATCACATACGTATGGAAATTATTTGAAGGTTACGGCGTAACACCATATCTGGTGACGCCGTAACAATTGCTTAATTATAGAATGCCGTGTATAAAGGTTACGGCATAACACCTTTATTAGTTACACCGTAACAGGTTTGATACTTATAAATAGAGGCCTCATTCAAGCTATTCTGACATCACTTCCTCCACAGCCAATTAAAGAGGCGATCAAGGCTTCCAACCTTCAAAGAATTCCACCTGGAGTCCAAGGGAGATCACACTTTATTTAATTTTTGTAATCGTTCAAATACGAATACTATAAGAATTATGAGCTTTCAATCTATGATTACTTCTATTTCTTGCTGTGTTTATGTTACCATGAGCAGCTAAGCACTTAAAGTGCTGGCCTAGTTATGTAATTACTATTGTTATGATGTTTGTTTCCTGTTAGATTATGATTTTGTTAGATATTCCTTAACTATCGTGTAACTCTGGGTTTTGGTAGTACGGGTGGTTTGGACCTTGCTTGCCCCATTATTAGATTATCTAGTCAATATGGGATCCATCGGGTACTAGGGAGGATCTATGACTCAGTCCTTAGTGTAGGAACTAATCGGTCTTCGCACTTATCACTCAATATACTTAAAAAGCATAGGAACTCTTTTAGAGGGGGTTAATAATCTGCATAGGTTATTATAGAAGTTTTAGGAATAGTTAGGATTAATCACTACAACCTGGATATCCTACCTCCTATACGATTTGGACTGAGTCAGAATCGCAAGAAGTATAGGATAGACTAAATATACCTATTCAAGTCTATCGACCTTAGAAGCCACTAATAAAACCATAGTTTAACATTGCACAGGAAAATGTTTTCATACCAGTAGTAATGAAGTAACTAGGTTAGCACGTTTTCTCTCCTGATATCTCCAACTCTTTTAATTTTTAGTATTTAATTGTTATTTTAAATTCATTTCAAATCAACTCAAAAACCATTTTTAAAATGTGACATTTCAAATTAAAACTAATTACAACTTAGCTCTTGGGAGTACCTTGGATTTACCATTCTTTACTACTCACGATCGGGTTCTCTGCCTGTTAGCGCGTTGTCAGGTAGATTGAGTTTTATAAATTTAAAACTTGATAAATTAATAATTAAAAGAAAATACGCATCATACATCTTCTCCTATTAAGAAAATCACCAAAACTAAAACATGATATGAATCTTGATCTGAGATCAGAGATTAGGAAATGTAAAAGAGAATGTATGTGTGAATGGATACTAAAACAAGAGAAATGGCTTGGTATTTATAGGAAAAAAGTTGACACTGTAGCACGCTTCCTGTGGTACCCTGCAAGCAGGGAACTAGCTATTTATTATTCACCGGTTTATGGCAGTACCTTCCTATAAGGGTACCGGCCAGTGTATTCCAAGGGAACTGGCAGACTGACACAAAATCTGAATTTTTATAAAAAAATCTTTGGTAATCTTTTGGGATTTTGCAAGATTTGGATGATGTAATTTAATAATTTACTTTTTTTTCTTTGTATTACTTATACAATTATGAAAGTAATATAAGTTATTTTTATAAATAAGAATAATAAGTTTGTTTGAAAATTAAATGTAAAGATATATTTATTATTTAAACAAAGTATCCAAGTTAATTTGTAAAAATAGAGGACAAAGTTTTATTATGAAATGTGTGGTTTAGATTATGTGAAATAATGATGATTACTTGACGGATGATGAATATGATAAATATGATAAATATGAAGAATGATGCGAACGATGGATGATAAATGTGATGGACGATAAATACGATGAATGATGTAATATGATAAATGATATAATATGATGAATGATATGCGATGATCATTGAGTTAGAAAACTATTGGTTTTAAACCTATAAATTTTATTTTCTACTTCCGATGATTTTATGATTGTCATTGACAAAACACGGATATATAGTAAAATATAAATAAACGTTTTAACGGCTTATTTGTATTAAAAATCTCCCCCTTTTTGTTGATGACAAAACATAAACTTATTGGAAATAAAGTATGAAACTTAAGTTTTTACTTCCCTCTCCTCTTTTTTATCGAAACAAAAAGTGCGTCGAAGAAAAACTAACCAAGATATGCAATATTTATTATGAAATAAATATGAGAGGAACCGAAGAAACTCGGATCAAATGAACCAATGCAGATAATGATTAGAATTGAATCGAATGTTATGCTCCCCTTTGACGAGGGCTCCTCCTTAATGAGGGCGTCAAGGAATCCAAATAGATTTTGAATGCTACAAAAAATGTTAGTAATATGATTTTATATCAAATTATAATCTCCCCTTGGATCGGGGAAATCCTACAAGAGAAAGCAAGGTTATTTCTATAGATTTCATGAGGATTTAAAAGGAAATAGTAAACTGAATTATGTGTGGCCGGTTCCTTTGCCAAAAAGGTACCGGCCTCCTTTAATAGAGGGAACCGGCCAACCTAAACGATTACTCTATTTAAGGTGGGAAATATTCAAACACCAATCCAACTATTAAAACATTAGCCAAAAATTCAAATAATATCGAGAAAATAACAAAGATCACCAATAAGCAAGAGTGAAATTTCATAAACATAAACAAGTGATTGATACCAATTCAATAAACTTGAAGCCATGAAGTAAACATACAATGTTATTTAATGAACATGGAAAAATAAAATCATGGCATAGTTCTAAATAACTAACTACTCTAATAAACGCCTATGGTCCTTGAATCTTGTGATCACCATTTCATGGTTTTAGGTTGAAGATGTGATTGATACGTTCAAGAATATGATTAAGCATGAAACGCATATCATCCCGAACCTCGTGGATGAGGGATTGAGTGTGTTGGCAATGAGGGCATGTGTGTTCTTGCAATTGAGGAATAGAAAGTGGTCTGTCAATCCACAAGGATTGATCAATGGGTATGAAGGTTTGTGATGGTGGAAGTTATGGTCGAAAGGATGGTATAGTAGATGTTTAGAGAGTAGTGAAATGGTGTGATGATGGAGGTGGTGGTATGGTGGTGTGAAGTTCAAGTCCATTTTGCACACTTTGTGCATTTTGAAGGGCGATTTGGATATCATTCAACAAATTTTTAAGTTGGTTGATTTCATCTTGGATTTATGCTCGAGTTAAGGATGGTTCCGGTAGAGCACAAAGTCTATTACCTCTCCTTGAGAGGTTAGTAGGTAGAAAGAAGGGTTCATATTCCATAGGGTCAGAATGAGGGAAAGTTTGGTTGTTGATTTGATCAAGAGAAGGAAAAGGTGGAGGATTTGAGCTTCTTGGAGGTACTTCCTCAATGTTGTTCAAGAAAGGATAAGGGGATGTTGGTGGTGAAGGAAATATGAGAGCTTGAGGTGCAAGAGGTGATGGTTCGATTGGTTGAGAAGGGAGTGTTTGTCTAGCATTTGGTGGAGTGATGGACAAAGCATGAGTTGTAGTAACCATTGTGGTGTGATTGTTTGTGGGTTCTTGGATAGGTGATGATTCATTTGAAGAGACATAAATGATGTTTGGTTGAGAAGTCTTGCGTGGAGGATTTCTAGTTGAGGAACAAGCACTAGTGGCCATTGTTGATGGTGGGCAAAGGAGGTATTAGGATAGTAAGTTAAAAGTTTTTAGAGGAGAATGAGATGGTAATTACAAGCTTAACAAGGTCTTAACTTATAGTACTAATCCATGCAAGACATTAAATGATTTAACCACTAACTTTTCACAAAAAGCAATCATTAGGAGTGTTTAATGGCAAAGAAAGTCAAAACTAACCATTAGACAGCCTTCCTACGGGTATAAACTACTTAATTAAAGAGTTGGATTCAAAAGTTAACTACCTCAAACGGCCAAAAGCCTTTTGTAGAACCGACAAGCACAGTACCTTTTGCAGAAAGGAAATGCCCTTTGCTACAAATGGTACCGGCAGCTGCACACAGGTATACTCAAATTTTATAAAATCTAAAAAATGCGGCAAATGATTTTTAGGACTATTTTACTTCCTGAAAGGCGATCAATATACTCTCCTGGATGATGTAAGAAACTTTTAGAATGATCAAGGAACTAAAAACTTAGGAATTCTAAACAAACCAAATGCTCCTTAATCTAGAATATCATTTAGCCAAGGATCCTATTAAGCCTAATATATGTATATATATATTCCAACAAGCATAAATATTTTTGTCTACAGACCAACATTCAAATATTCGAGATATACGACCAAAGGAACAACACTAACACATATTAAATTGTTTTACCAAGCACATCCATTTGAAAGCAACATCACCAATTTAGCACACTCTTACTTCTTATTCTTTCCAAGAATGGAGAGGAAATGACCAAATCACTTGAACATCCCTTTGGTTTGCTTGAACTCCATCGATGCTCCTCCAGGAATGGATGGAATTTGGTCATGGTACTCAATGGGGTCGAGGGTGTAGTTGTCAACCAGATCAACTTGTTCCTGAGTTGGAGTTTGAGATGGAGATGATGAGGATCCAAAGGATGTTTTAGGATGAGGCCCTTTTCCATCAACCAAGAACCTTTGTGCCCCTCCTCCGGTGAGAGGAACCATGACATGGTCCATAAGGTAGTGTATGTCAGTTGTATGGTATGGTTGAATGGTGAGAACATGCCTATAAAGGCGAGTGAGGAGCATTGCATAGGGAAGCACCATCAAGTCACTTTTGATCACACTAGCCATTCTTTTGGCCATGTAATAGGCAAGGTTGAATGGTTTTTAGTTTGCAAGACAATAGAGCATGTACACAAGACAAGCATTTGGATGATCATTATTCCTGGAGAGGCAAATGGTATTTTCACAAAGAATGGTTTCCCATTTTCTAAAGGCAGGATTCATTTCAAAGAGCACCATTTGATAAGGGTCTAGAACAACTGACTTACCCTTAACAGTGCGGCGTGTGGTAGGAGGTCTTTCATTGAAGATGGCGTCATGCACTACATCGGGATTGTCCAAAGGAGTTAGATAAATGGGATCGGGGTCGATGAAATTTGGAAGATAAGAAATATACCAATCGGGAGAGAACATGCATACACCTTCGCATGGGACACGAAGTATTTGAGCAAATTGATAGAGGCGGAGAGTGATTTTAAAGTTCCTAATGATGATAGCGATAGAGATTGCTTCATCCACATTTTGAAGGATTTGAACGGTTTTGTAAAACTCAAGGACAAATACGAGATAAATTTTTACATCAATATCTAAAAGACAATCAAAATTGATAGCCGAAAAGATTTGGCGGATGCTGGAATCCTCAAGAAAAGAGGGGTGAATGACACGACCTTCATTGAAAAAGCGTCGCTCTAGAATTTTGAAAATGGCTCTTTCGTCGGAGTTGAGACTCGCGGTTTGATGATATTTGAGAATGTAAAAGGCGGTGTCTTGGTGATTGACATGGATGGATTTTGGCATCTTGAACCTAAAGAGATTATTTCAATAAAATGAGTAAAAGGAAGATTCCGAATTCATTTTAATGTTTATATTTAGCGTATATGATATGCCACTTTGTTAAATCAAAAAATTGAGTTTATGATAGCATTTTTGATAGGAATCGAAATGTGAGTTTATGTTAACTCTTTTTGAAATCAAGTTGCTGAGATTATAACTTGTTTTTATGTGTATTAACAATGCGTAATCAGTGGATAACACTTTAGTTTAGATGATTTATTTTGTGGTTTTTCAAAGAATGCTTTGACAAGGTGTTTATATGCATGAACCGATTTTTAACTAAAAAGAAAGATGCAATTCCTAACTAAGGAAATATTAGATAGTTAATTACGTTAAATTTGTTGATTATGAATGATCAAATTTAACAAGGCCTAATTATAATGAGGTATTGGTCTAGGTTTAAATCAAAGAGATGAATTGTGAATGATACTTACAATGTGATTGAATGCACAAATTTGATTACGATTTTACCAAGGAAAGGATATAAGCGATGAAGATTCGTCAATGGAGGATTAGATGGAGAAGACAAAGTTTTAAATAGTGAAGTGATAAAAAGGAACTGACATATTCCCTCCTATCAGACCCACGGTTTTACCGATTCCCTCTTGATGAGGGTACCGACCTTCTGGGTGAAGGGAACCGGCAGAAATAAAAAAAATATTTTATTTTTATTTTATATTTATACTTTGTTTTATTATTGGTTAGGTCCAATCAATATTTTAGCTTGTTCCATTTATGAGTGACATTAGAAAGTTTGATATTTATTTATAACGAGTCTTTTGACGAGTGGCGGAGGTGCGAGAGACTTGTTTTAAGAACGCGAAGAAATAAATAAATAAATAAATGGATGATAATCATGAAGCAAAGATGGAAAACACATAATGATCTTATATATATTTCATTTAAATGCTTAACGCAATACATAGGATAGGAAATACAACGAAAATGTCAAAATAAAGAACACATCTCTATTTGGAAACTTGAGAATCAGATAGATGAGCATTATGAGTGAGATGATGATGATGATGATCAACACGGGACTGAGGATCTCCAAGATTGCTTCCATGGATGAATGAGACGGTAAGGTTTGAGTAAGAGGGATAAAATTGGATAGTTTGATTTTTGAATATATGAGAGTGGTAGTGGATGAGAATTATATAATAGGGGCGATGAACGTTGGTTTATAGGTTTTTGTGAGGAAGAGTTTAATTTTAAATAACGAAGCTTAATACCCCAAAATTTTAAGATACAAGGATTCTGACGGAGAAGTCTAGAAATGATTTTTAGGTGAAGCGAGTAAAGTGTGCTAAATCAACAAAAAAATATATTTTTGTAGACTAGTACAACTAAGTATTTGATCAAAAAAGGTCCATTAAGACAATTAAAAATAAGCCCATATAGAAAAACATAAATAAATCCTGAGGCCCACATACAAAAATATTTATAATTAAGATTAAGTAAATTTCGGAAGCATATCTTTTGTGATTTAGTCTGAATGCCAAAGATTGAGTCCATATGGATTTGTGATGCCCACTTTTTAATAAGACCAACCAAATGGGTTTTTGAATGATTGCAATTATTCTTAATTTTTTTTGTTGTAGGTAGCTAGTTTTTCATTTCTCAAAGATTTTGACCAATAAGAACCAGTGTTTATAGAAATTACAGGATTTCAATCTTTGTTTTGTTTTTATTTAAAAAGTGAGGACTTGACTAATTTTAAGTTAATAATCATCATTTGTTAAATAGAAAAATTTATATATTTTAAGCATTTTACTGTAACACGGAACCCTCGGCTAACAATAGCCGATACCATTTTACAAAGGTACCGGGGGTTCTGGCTTGGCAGATCAAAAAGAAATTCAACCTAAAATTTTGTTGTTAACGGGCTTTACAACTTGACCCAAAACAATTCTTTTATAACTACCTAGAAATTTATATGTTAGAAGAATTAAGGTGTACCTTTCCGAGATACGAATTTTTAAGGAGCTCCGAGAATTTTTGCGTTGAAGAACCATGATCATTTTGATGATCTACCAAGCTTCTTTAAGGATTAGAATTCATATAGAAAATAGATCTAAAATAACATGAGATAATTTTAAAAATATTATAGTTTATGTTTTGTTCATGAAAAGTCCTGCAGTTTTCAAAATTTATTTGATCGAATTTAATGATTTTAAAATACAGTATATTTTAAAATACTTTGATAACCTGCTCTTGACACCAATTGTGAAAAACTAGAAGGGGGGTTGAATAGTTTTACCTATTAAAATTTCGTTTTCAAAAACTTTTTAGTCACTTATTTGTAATGTTTTAGATCTAGAAAGATTAATGCACATATAAACAAACAAATGAGATAAAGTAAGAAATAAGCGTAAAGGATATAAGTACGACACAAGTATTTATAGTGGTTTAGCTACAGGGACTCCTTCCTTTCCTTACTCAACTCCCCAAGTTACCTACCCGAGAGTTTAAAATCACTAGACACCAAACTCCTTCAATCAGTAGATAAGCCTCACAACATTGCTTACACTTTATCTGATACTAAACTAAATGTCGATTCCTATCATCGGTAGAACCAACCTTACGTAGCTTATCCTTTTATCGGTACAAAGCTAAATACTGAGTTCTAACTTAGGTAGAACTATCCTTACATCCCTTTTAACACAAAACTACATACCCATATACTATCTAACTAGAAATGGCATGCACAACCTCTACATATTACAAGGTGTTTGAATGATGAATGTAATGAATGAATAATGATCTAAATTCAGCAGATAGATCTTGGTATGATGAGGAATGCTTGCGACAATTAAACTTGAGGCTTTGTTCTGTATGAGTGACTTGGTTACATCTTCTCCTATTAAGAAAATCACCAAAACTAAAACATGATATGAATCTTGATCTGAGATCAGAGATTAGGAAATGTAAGAGGGAATGTATGTGTGAATGGATACTAAAGCAAGAGAAATGACTTGGTATTTATAGGCAAAAATTTGACACTATAACACGATTCCTGCGGTACCCTACAAGGAAGGTACCGGCCAGTGTAAACACAGGGAACAAGCTATGTACTGACACAAAATCTGAATTTTTACAAAAAAAATCTTTTGTAATCTTTTAGGATTTTTCCAAAATTGGGTGATGTAATTTAATAATTTACTTTTGTTTTCTTTATATTACTTATACAATTATGAAAGTAATATAAGTTATTTTTACGAATAAAAGTAATAAGTTTGTTTGAAAATCAAATGTAAAGATATATTTGTTATTTCAAACAAAGTATCCAAGTTAATTTGTAAAAATACAAGACAAAGTTTTAATATGAAATGTGTAGTTTAGATTATG
The DNA here is from genome assembly GCA_026074375.1 of Tanacetum coccineum. Classification (NCBI taxonomy): domain Eukaryota; kingdom Viridiplantae; phylum Streptophyta; class Magnoliopsida; order Asterales; family Asteraceae; genus Tanacetum; species Tanacetum coccineum. The sequence continues at coordinate 14,674 of BQNB010102195.1, forward strand.
CGAAACTAGTAGGGTGCCCGCGCGTTGCAGCTGCGGATACCCTGTGATTAACCGAAGAAAAACAAAAGAAAAATGATCCCGATCAGGCCCGGTTCACCTATATTTATAGTTTCTGGCCGATTTTCTCCAGTTCATTTTCAGACGGCTTTTTATTTTTGAGCCGAACCCGTTGGTCCGGTTCGGCTTTCAAAACTATATGTATTAGCATATACTACCACTGTCTCAAAATTATTGTCCCCGATTGACTTTTCAAGTGTTTTTCTTCTAACTTTAACTTTAAATATTTTTGTTTGTGTTATATAATACCCGATGCAAAATATGTAAATCGATTTGTTTTAAATGTATTTTCATTGTGATAATTTCCATCAAGTATTATATAACACAAACAAAAATATTTAAGGTCAAAATTGAAAGAAAAAAGATTTGAAAAGTCAATAGGAGACAATAAATTTGGGACGGAGGGAGTAAATTGTATTAAGCTTTTTGTGTTTTATTAGTTTGTAAAATGTGTATAATAACATGCACTTTTCATTTCAGGGGTGTGTTGATACAAAAGTTAGGTCGGGCCTTGTTTGGTCCGAATAGGCAGCTATTCGGGTATATAGTGCCTCGTTCTTGTATCAAATGAACTTGTTTGAAGGACCCTACACAAGGAATAAAACACCGTTAATCTTATCGTGGGAGCGGATCCTACGATTGGACTCCGGCGTGAGAATAAGTATATAGATTTTGGGGAGTAATCGAATGTAATTAGGTTTTTTTGCCAGATACCTGTATTAATGACAATTGCGTTCCTTTTATAGGCGGAATAATCCTTAGGGTTTCCATAACTTTTGGCCCAAGATACGGCCGATATCGTAGGGATTCAGAATTATCCTAAATGATTTAAATAAGTAAAGCATATCCCTTATTTAATTAGGTTATCCTTTCTTAAAGATAACTTGTGAAGATATCACGGCCACAGACATCGTGCCGGCAGCCGCGACCCGTAGGTCCAGGAGGCCGTGATCGCGATGCGTAGGTCGGAGGCCCATTATCAGCTACCAAGCCTATAATAGTATGAGTGGGTCGGGCCGGTCCATACTATATCATGTCCCCCCAGTCTAGGAGATGTGTCAGTGGCCGGGACCGCGATCACGGTTCCTAGACTCCAAATGCCTCGAACCTGCCTGGAAACGTGTAACCTCCGAAACCGTATGTTGAGCCCCGCAGCGTAATAATAGGACCCATTTATCAAGAAATGACGAAAACGACTGAATGATGGGACATGTGGGCCCATAACCGGTTCAGCTGCCTCGCAATTGTAGCCATCCAAAAAGTCAGTGGAGGACACGTATCAAACATCCAACTAGGCACATTAGTCGAGGACATAGTATAAATAAGGCAAGCGAGCACTGTGCATGTTTCCACAGTTTTCGAATCAAAACTGCCATTTTTACACACACAACCTTACAAGGAACTTATTCCCACCGAATTCCCTCACTGTAGGTTAGTACATCACGCCTCTTTGTAAAACTAATTAAAAATAGGTAGGGATACAATACAACTCGAGAACACCGTATCAACCATCTCCCAAGAGTATCTGCTAGAGTTTACCTCCGAGTACGGCATACCAGATGGCTTGCATCCGGAGTTGCCTGCCCTGAGGAAATGATCGTGGATTTTCCGGAGGGCAAAGTCGGTGTGTACACCAAGTTTTTTGAGTTTGTAAATTTTCGCATCCCCATATCCCAATTCCTCTTTGATATTCTTGGTCATTACCAAATTCATTTGTCATAATTGTCTGTGATAGGCGTAGCCAAAGTGAGTCACTTTGAAATCAACTGTCGCATCCTGAACATAATTCCCACACTGAATTTATTTTGTGTGTTCTACATTCCTTCATTTAACTCAGGATGGATGTCTTTTAGCAAACGACCAGGAAAAAACACCCCACAGTGTTATACAAAACCCCTGGACTCCTTGAAAAACTGGAACAATCGATTTTTCTGGGTAGACGAGAGAATATTTCCCACCATTGTGGATTGGCACACAAACGCTCTGAAGGATGGGATGCCAGCAGCGAACTCCTATTCCGCAGCAGATGCAGTAATACTGAACACACACCGTACCCCCATCCAAAAACAACCAGAAGCCTTGTTATGCCTAGTGTGGCTGAGCCGGAGATACTTTCTGGGGGACGACATGTACCCCACATTTCTCTATGACGATGACCAGGGTGGGTGTTTATAAACTGTCCTTTACTTCTTACATTTTCATGAAAATATACTAACAATTCCTTGTGACTGCAGATATAGACTTGTTCAACTTGATCAGTGCCTAAAATCCCACCAAGGTAAAGACCGGGGCCCATCCTCGTGCCGCCCATGAGGTGTCGCTCCTAACTGTTACTGCAAATCATGTGATAGATATGGAGGATGCGGCCGTGGCGTCAGAATCCTCAGAGACACCGTCTACCATAGAGAAGTCGTCGTTGGACTTTGCCAACGAAGACCCTCCCCAAATAATTACTAAGAGGGGCGGAACAGAAGATCAAGTCCAGGACGACCTGGCCTATAGGATCCCTCTAACGAGAAATGTATCGACCATGGAGGTCGCTCTAGAAATAGGCCTAGAGGAGGAGGTGGCCGCCATGGGACCCCTTGTGAACAAAAGGCGCCGCAAAAGGGGTAATAATGAGGAGGAAGCAAATGCGCCGCCCAAAGTATTGAGGATGGATCATGACACCTTCTTCCCTGCGCAGAGTACCCACAGAGGGAAATACCTAGCTTCGATGGGGTTAGATGCGAGCTCCCTCTTATCCACGCCTGCTGCATAGGACCCTTCTATTGCTACGAAAAGTATGAGCGATCTAGAACCGTTGTCTTATGTAAAGCCGCACTCGTACCCCGAGCAAGACATTGCCCAGTAAGTGATCCAGTCCTAACGTGTCCCTTGTTTGATGTTGTTCATCAAAGTGTAATACTAACAAATCATATGTGCCTCATAATGTGAATGCAGATCTTCCAAGGGAACGGCTACCGAGATCCCCACCGAAGATGTTGTTACCGCGGAGGTTAACATCCAGTTATCCGTGGGGAGTCCCGAGTCAGGGAGATCGACCTCCGTCCCCTCCGTGGTCGGGTCATCGGGCGGTATCTATCAACCGAGGTGGGGCATGACTAACGACTGCCGCCTGGATACCCCAGACGCGTGCCAAGACGTAGTGGATCACATAGTGCCACCGGGGTATTTCTCTTAACTGTGCCACTTGCACAATGTAGATTTTCTTAGCCAGTATAACATAAACCTGGCGCGGCAAGTGGCCTTGGGTTCTCAACTAAGGCTGAGGTTTGAGCAAGAGGTCAAGCTATTAAAGAAAATCAGGTCCAAGATCGGGATCAGAGGATCCAAGTAAGGGAGGAAGAGATAAAAAAGCTTGATCAAGAACTTCAATCCCTTAGGGCTGTGGAATCAGAAGTGCACGGCCTCCAAAATCAGGCAAAGAACTTAAAGACGCTGCTTGAGGCCAAAGTAGACATGCAGAAGGCCATAGAGGCTAAGAATGCAGAGCTATTAAAGGAATTGGATAGCCTCCGCGTCCAGTTCTCGGACCTTCAAGTTAGTAACAATCAGTTATCTGAGCAGGTATTGAACCTCTAAGAATAGGTCACGGGTAAGGAAAAGATAAAGGCCGCGTTTGAAGAATTCAAGAAACATAAGGATGACAAGGCTGAACAGCGGTGTACGGAGATGGATGCTTGTCTAGATAAACTAAGTATGGATTTGGATGAAGAGTTATATCCACACATGTTGACAGCGATCGCGGGTCATCGCTGGGTCATTGGGCACGACCTGCGTCTTGCCGTTATGAAGTGTGCCTAATCTTCAGAGATAAGGCAGGCGTTTGCTAAAGATCCCCGTATACCCCGAGGTACGCGGTCCTAAAGATCCTTGGGCCGTCAAAGAAGAGATGATGATGGAGGATACTATTACGGCTAACATAAGCCGGGCGGAAAAGAAAAAGAAGTGCAGGGTGGTCTGCCACGCCCACGGGATTTGTTTCGCTCACCACGCCAGATTTGACAGTATCCTTGTATCTGCGCCTACCGTTGTTCCCCAGGGGCTAGTAATTTTGTTAGCGGATGCCGCCACACAGACTGAGGCGGCTGACAAAGAAGATGAACCACATCCGGGACTACATCGATCCATTTCATTGCCTCATGTCTATAATTTGTAAAGGAAGTAGTACAGCCTGTTGCACTTAGACAATATTTTTGATGTAATGTACCCACGGATGTCCGTGGGAAACCATATTGTAAATTAGTTCCTATTTTAATAGTAATGTATGTTGTGTTGCACGTATAGTGACTTATATGCTCCGTGTGAGTCTTTGGCCATGTAGCTAACGTCTTAGGTACATAAGTGAGAATACAGAATCCATAGCCATTGGGGTTGCAACCCGCTTACACGGCAAACAAATATTAGGGTGCTTAACTTGTAGATATCTAAAGATATCCATCATTTTGTGTATGCATGTAAAGAATGACAAGTAAATTATACTAAAGAAGAGAAAGATTCACTTAGAAAAAAAATTATATAAAGAAGTCACTGGGTTAGCTAGACCCCGCAGAATTTTATTCATAACTTGAAATCAATCTGCCAAAACCCTCACCTTGGTATCACCACAGGTGACATAAATTTTGCATACAACACTTATTAGTTGAGGGACACAAAACCTGCACCATCCCCCAAACCCTTAACCCCACTTCCCCAAATTTTAAAATGCATAACCCTAACACTAGTAACCAAACTTCCCGCTCCCGCTAATTTCCCCCCCATAGCCTACTAGGTCACAGGATTCATATCCAGTACCTTTCTCCTCTCCCAAAACAACCTCCCTTTACCCTGCAACTCAACAAAACCCTTGGATAATCCCTCCCCTTCCCCTCCACTAACACCCTAACCCAAGAAAGGTTGCCAATGTGGCAATCCTTACCACTTTCGAGCAAGATTAATGGTGGGGATCATGATCCTAAAGTACACAGACTCAATCAATGGCTGCAAATGGTTTTTGAGCTCATTACTCACACAAAGAAACACAAACAAGCACAAATGGCTTGTTTTATCTCAGCAAAGAAGCACACACAAGAAAAGGAGAAGACCAAGACCTAGACTTAGCTCGTTTTTTTTAGTATAAATAGCTTGTAAAGCCATTAGGGCATCGATCATCTTTTTATATATCTCTTTATCAAGTTTTAATTTTTTTAAGTTTTTACATTGTACGAATTTTCATTAAGCCAATTTTAGTGTTTTAAGTATTGTAATCTCTCAAGTTATTAATATAAGTGAAGTTTCAAGTTCAAAGTTCTATTTTTAATTGTTCTTGTCTTTATTGTTATAAAAATCTAAAAAAATCACCACAAAAATAATAATCTGTCAAATACAAGCAAGGAGCACAGTAAATAATGGATGGCTGTGGTTTAGAGTCTCTTGGGAGACATTAGGAGGTTTGAAATTGGTGCCTACATTCTGTCAGGAAAGCCTTGAGAACTTGTGAGTTCTTAATTCACATTTTTCGTATAAAGTTACTGTAGCATAGCTTATGTTTGCTTATTTTTAGCTTATTAATGTTTTTATAGCTTCCTCATGCTTATTTGAGTTTAATGTCAGCTTATTTGACTTTTGTTTGAATCTGCCATTAAATTTGCCCAAATTAGCTTAAATCACTATTTGCTTATTAAAAATGCTTATCTTACTTGCTTTTTTTTTTACTTTTTAGTGCTAATTAATTAATATTAGATTGTTAACTTTGAAAATTTTAGTTTAGATCAGTTATAAAAAGTTTAAAAATCTGTTTTAGAAAACCTTAAGGAGTGTTTGGCACAAGGGTCATAATGGGTCAATGTGGTTATGCAATGGGTTGAGGTCACTAAGTTCAGTTCAATTAGCTAAATTAAGTAATTATAATTTGTCTGATAATTTTCATTATAATTTGTTGTATGTTTAAGGTGGGGTAACAATCATCTTAGTGAAGAAGTACCAAACCTGCATGTGAGCATTTGCTCTTGATAGAAACATAAAGTCAGCACTGTTGAACTTAAACAGCAGTTTTCACCAAGTTTTTTTGGATTTAAGATTTTCAAACCTTATGATGACTGCTGAATTTAAGAAGCCCCATAGGAATACTTTAAGCCTAATAAGCCTCATTCCTTGAGAATGCCATTGACAGCTTAAAATTGAGCTAAATAAGCCTATAGGCTTGTTTGTCTTTGTTGTGCCCTGGTGCAAAAAGCCCAAGTTTAAGCCCAACTTTCTCAGCTTAATTTGTGTAGTAAGCATTAAGCTTTCTACATTTTTAGAGTAGCCCCAAAAGCTCTTTAAATAAGCTTTATGAACCCAGACCTTAAAGACACCTTTTAGGTTGTCATATTTTTTAAGCTAAGATTAGCTTTTTGACTGTTTATGTCAAACAGTTTTAACTCAAAAGCTCAATTAGCTTTACTTTGAGCATTGGCTTAATGTTGTTGCTTGTTTCTTGTTGCATTAGATTGGTATAGGTTATTTTAGTTTAGCTTTTTAGGAAATTTATCTTTATTTTGAGATTTTAGAGTTATTTTACAAAATTGCATAATTTACCCCTGGTACAAAAGAGAGTTTTGACAGCTGCATTAAGGTGCTTCATTAAGCTCACCACTTTCTTATTATAAAAAGCATTTTAGGACTTATATGGTGTGGTATAACCCCCCTATAAGCTCAGCCACTGGGTCCCACTCTAAAGGCTTAAAAATAAGCCCTAAAAGTGCCCCAAGGGCCTTTTTGGCCTGCAGTACAAACCCTTAAGTATTTGTACTGCTGGAGATTCACAACTCTTGCTTATTTTGGCTTATTCCAAGGATCCCCCTCTTGTTCCTAATTGATCATTAGCTAAGTGTTAAGCCTTGTTAGCTTATTTGCATTTTTTTCATTCACTTATTTGTACTTTTAAACAAGCCAATGGAAAATAATCCATTATTGCTTAGCCTTTTTAAGCTCTGTCAGTTTTAAGGTGCTTTATTTGTGTTTCAAAGCAATAAGTCTTTGGGATTATTGAAGCTTTAAGTAAAGTCACAAAAAAAGTCCACACTCAAATATACCACAGCTTATGGATGATAAGCCAGTTCTGGATGGGCTTATGGACTCTCACTAGCTTGTTTTATACAAGCTAGAGCTTGTAGACTCTTTGTTTAACCCTGTTTTGAGCAAGGGAGTTGTAAGTTTTTATTTTTCTTATTTTTCTTATTAACTGTAGAACTGCTTATAGTGCTTATTTGTTACCTATATTTTCTTATTTATGCTTTATTATGATGTTTAGTGCGTATCTTGCTTAGTTGATTAGTTTAAAAGTGACTTGTGCACATTTCTTAGTTAGTACTGTTAGTTATGAGTTAACACTGTTAGATTGATTTAGCTGATTTAAGTGCTTATTCTTGATTGGAATCTGCTTATAAGTGTCTAATTTTGTTATTTGATAATCTGTTCTTAACAATTTAGGACCAAATCAGCTTAAAATAAAAAGAAAAATGATTTTTGAAAACTTTAGAGGGTGTTTGGAACAAGCAGTACTAACCCATAGTTAGTACTGCTGGTTCTATATTGGGATTTTTTAAAGCTAGCAGTACTAACTTAAAGCTAGCAGTACTAACTCCAAGTTAGTACTGATAGTTAAAACTGTTAAGTACTGTTGGTTTATTATTGCTTAGTAGCTTATCTTATCTGCTTATTTAAGATTTCCTTAGCTTTTTAGAGTAGATTAAGCCCAATTTCCTTTACTATCTTTAGTAGAGCTTACTTTAGCTTATTTGTCTTTTTAAAGCAATTTTAATAGTATATCAGTTTGTAGCTTTTTAGCTTATCTCCCATTTTAGTTTATTCTAGTTGCTTATTCTTATGCCTGAGTGCTTATTAGGGGTAGTTAAATATATGTTTTAGCTTATTTACTTATTTCTTGTTTTATTGTGTTTTGTTAAAGATAGCAGTACTAACTTTAAGCTAACAGTACTAACTTAAAGCTAGCAGTACTAACTCCAAGTTAGTACTGGTAGTTAAAATTGTTAGTACTGTTGTTAGTACTGCTGAGTGTCTCTTGCTTAACTTAGTTTAATTGCTTGTTGAAATTGCTTATTTAGAGTTAGTCTAGCTTATTTGGTTTGTCTTAAGCTTATTTGAGCTTATTTGTGTCTTAGTATAAAAGTTTTAAGTGTTTTTACCATTCCTAGCCTTTATGCCTGCTCTAGCTTATTTTCCTTGCTTATCTTCTCGTGCATTTGCTTATTAGGTTTAGTGCCCAATCATATCCTTGTCATATTCAAACATCGATTATCAATTCGTCATTCGATTTTCCATTCAAGCCTCGTTGGGACATAACGACCCGGAAACACTCTATACTACTTCCGGTTTCATTGATTTTGTGGATCCTGATCCTTGTTATATATTTATATTTATTTATATATAAAAAAAGGAGAAAGATCACGCGAGTCAATTTTTGGCGCCGTTGCCGGGGAGGCTGAAAACGATTATCGTTACGTTTGACAATTTGAGTTTGAATCTGTGAATATTTTCTTCTATAAAAATATAAAAAAGTACAAAAATATTTTTTTATTTTCTTTTATTAGTATAATTATCATATAAAAACAAAAGAAAAAAAAACCAAAAAAATAAAAACATTGTCTTAATCAAGAAATAAAATTCACAAATTGGTAAAATACCAAAATATAATATTCCCAATTGAGGTATTATCATAATAACTTCTGGTGAACTTGTTGGTTCCCAACTCGAACAAAAGATTTAAAAACTTGCCATTTGTGTCTCTTACGACGTACGGCTCACCTTGAAAAGTTGAACAAACTATAAAGTAGGTATAAGGAGGGTTGTTCCTAGGAACTACGACCCGAAAGGAGAAATAAGCTTCGCGCTATTCCTACTCCTCCGCTCACCTGTGAGTTTATCTTTTTGAGAGCTACCGTGAAGTAAGCAGATTATGTTGGTTTAAGTTGTCCTATCTCATTGTCCGTTAAAATCAATTGTGAATAAATCATTGAAAAACCAAAAAAATTAGTGTAAAAAAAAAAAAATTAGTGTAAATTTTCTTTTTATATTTCTATTTTGTGCATGCGCACTCGATCTCAAGTCCGCAAACGTCGACAACAACAAGTCCGACAGAAATTTGTTAAATCAACCAATCTTGAGAAACCAAATAACAATCAAGAACTTTTCAATCCTCTCATAGTTACGATGGCAGATAATCGTACTATGGCGCAATTACTCGAAGCACCCACCGAGGGTTACGAGGATGCGATCGTTGTTCTCGAAATCACCGTACTGCGAACAACTTTGAGATAAAGACGACCCACATGCTCACATCCGATATTTCAACAAGATCACTTCTACGATGAAGTTCCCGAACGTCCCGAGTACGTCGGTAAATTCATCAACAAATTTGGCTAGAAAAAGAACCCCCTCGATCGATTCAAACATGGGATGATCTTGTTTCCAAATTCATCAACAAATTTTTCCCTTCTTCCAAAACCACAAATCTTCGTGATTGCCTTAGAATCATTGAAAGCAAGTCCAAAGTCCGTAATTCACGCAACAAACCCGTTGTTGC
>BQNB010102196.1:0-24298 GCA_026074375.1 Tanacetum coccineum
CACTAAAGTCTGTCACCCTCAAATTTTATAAATACATAAAAACAAACCACCCCTTTCTTCAACCATTATCAAACCACGACCCAAAACTACCAAACCTTAAAATCAGCCACTAAAACATAAATTGAAGATCAAATCAACACTTGTAATCAATCATAACATCATAAACATCATCAATTGTAAGTCATAAAATTTATTCTCATTCCAATTCGTGTCTAGGGTTCATGATGAACAAAAAAAAATTGGGAATTTTTCATTTATGTATTTAGTGTGCAATTAGGACTAACATAACACAGCAAAATCGAAAATGTTAATAACTAATATAGCTTTCCTGTAGACACAAAGATTACATGATTGAATGTTTTGTCAAAAAAAATGTTTTTCGCACAAAACCCCAATTTTATTTTTCAAAAATCACTACTAACTTAGGAACACAATAAAATTTGTTGTTTTATCATTGTTAATACACTTTAAAAATGTTTTTTCCATACATGCATAATGATCCTCAATGAATCAAAACTTCGAGAATGACATGAGATATTCAAATGGGGGTGTGAGGATTTTTTGATGGGGAGCAATGTGTGTGGGGTGGGGTGGAGAAAGCGATGAACTGGGTGTTGGACGACGAGGTATTATCTTACTGCTGGCATGAGGGGCGTGGGGGATGAGGTATTGAGGTGATACGGCGTGCGTTGCGGTGTTTCTCATATTCTCTAGTAGTGATGCATATGTAGTAACCTTTATATAGCGCGTCACTCCACATATGTTGCACATAGGCACACACTAGGCATGAGTTCAAAATAACAATACAAGTATAAGATAACAAAATATGATTTTGGTTGTTTTTATTTTAGGTGACAATGCCTCGAATCACCAGGCTAGATCACCAAAATACCCGCAACTACATTCCACTCATACCAAATGAATTTGATCAACCATTACAAAACACGATTGCAAGTCTTGAAAAATGATACTTTCATGATGGTTGGGTTGTAAGTCAAAATTTTGAAAACATGAGTCATCTTATTGCCAAGTTTGAGTTAATTGGTTTTGAATGTTTGTTGAACATAAGCGAACAAATTGTTCCTCGCTTTGTTCTTGAGTTCTATAGCCAATTTACATTTGACTATAATTTTGAAGGTCGCTTTGTTGTCAACTTTGTTATTTAAAATAAGTCATTTTCCCTCACTGTCGAAGAGTTCGGTCATATCTTAAAAATTCTGTTTGAAGGCCACGTCTCATACACCGACATGTGGTCACTTGACTACTTGGCAATAAGTATTCCATTAAAGGGTCGTTATAAAACCATTCCTCCTTCTCCAAGAGTCATAAAGTCTCTCATTCAAACTCCTTGACAAGGTCAAGTAACTCGTAATAAGAAAACTGTTATGGTCAATAAAAACAAAATTTTAACTCGCGAAATTCAACATCATATGAAATCATGGGTTGAAATCATTCGTGAAAATGTATTTTGTCTAGGAGGTCATCGGGATCATGTCCCCACGTGTCTTTGTCATATGCTTTATTGCATCAAAACCTCTACAAAGTATAAGCTAGCATTCTTCATTTTAAAACGAATGGAAACGATTCGAAACAAAACTAAGGTCATCCTACCCTATGGAATGCTTTTAACTAGATCGTTCAATCGTGTTGTTTCAAATTTTCCTGAGTTAGCAATTGATCGTTACATCTTGTATGATCGAGTCATGCGTCCCTTCGCTTCTCATTTCGAGCGAAAGACGCGATCGGATCATGGCAGGAAAAGATATCGTGACTCAAATCCTAGCTCTTCCTCCACCGCTCTTCATCATTCATCCTCATCTCATCACTTAGATGAAAATGTTAATGAAAATGACGAAGAATCTCTTCATTCTAACACTCCTTCATCATCTCAACTCATTAGCTCTGTGTCGAATGTTGCCCCTAGAGTCTTTGAAAACCTACCACATAAAAGTCAATCTTTGAACTCATACCAAACCAAAATCATAAACCACCAAATGCAACATCGAGATGAACACCAGAAAGGGCTAAGGTTAATCGGAAAAGCTCTAAAGGATATGATGAACGGAAACAAGAAATGAACATGTTTTAAAGATCATTTGATATTCTCTATTAGTACTCTTACTTATATTATTAAATGCACTATACTTTGACATTTATCTATTTATTAGTATCTAGCATTGTAGAAGGCAATCACAAGTGCCTTGGGTGATCCCTTTAATTTTGTCATACAACAACTTCTTAGCTTATTATTATGTGAACTTCTAGCCCATGTGAAGATGCCATGCATATTTAATCATTATTTGCTTGGTTAGTGTTGCTTGAACATTGAATTTAGAAGATGCATGTTTAACCTTAAAACTCTATTTCGTCAAATTGTTAAGTTAGGACTAGTTGAATCTTGAATATTAGAAGATGCTGCTACCGCTAGACAAAAAGAGGGACAAACTGGAATTTTTTTTTCTTCAGAAAACGACCCCTATAAACCATAGGCGGCACCCAAATATATATGGGACCGCTAACAGGAAGGAACAAAATTTTGCAGTCTTGCCTCTTTTTCTGTATCTTTGACCCTCCTACCTATAGATTCAAGCTGGCATTTCCCTGTTTAGCTAAACCATCCCTTACATCTTTTCTCCATCCAATCCATGCTTTGCCATTCTATCATATCCCTTCCATTATTTAAGTAACACAATTAACTCACTTCACTATCACAACCTTCATCTTTTCTATTCTCCTAACCTTCATTATCAATGTCTTGTGAAAATTCTCCTCCAAACTTCTTTAGGAAACCTAGAATTTCGGTGAGACAAGTTTGGAGATGCACAACACCAAGATCTCCACCTTTTTCTCAAAATTCTTCACCTTCACTTCATCCGAGGGTCAATCTTCTTCACCACCTTCCCACAATCCACTTAAAGACCAAATGATTAACCAACTTCACAATATCTCCTCCATTCTTGACTCACATACTCAAAACTCATCTAATACCGACTATCATGCACCATCTTCACCACCATCTACCTTGATCCCTCCTCTTACTCATGCTCAAGTTGAATTTCACTCAAGCTTTTGTCATTGTTGCATGTACACTCGAAATCATTTCCGCTCCATGAGAAATGAGATCAACTTCATTCAATTTCTTCTCACTCGTCTCATACCTTAAACTCGCACCCCACTAAACCATATCCCACCTACCTTACCATTTTTAACCTAGAATAATTAAACATTCTAATATGTTTAATTTCTTTAAATAATCATTTATCCATCTTTTACTTGCGACATCTCCTAGATCTTAAGAATCAACTAGTCTAGATTTGAATGTGTCCTTATATTATATGTGTCTACTTTATCTGAACATGATAGTGAAATCACTAAGGATGGTAAGATTATAGGAAAAGGTATTAGGAAGAAAGGCTTATATTTATATGAGTTTCTTAAGTGATGAATGAAACTACTTTTATGGTTACTTGCGGATTGGAAATTGCTACTAGTTGGAAATGTTTTCTTGCACTTGCACTTCTCACCTTGTTTTGTAGCAATAATCTCATAAGATCGATCCCTTGGTACCCCAATTGAGGGGAGCATACATCAAGGGGGAGTCTTGGCATCGTCGATTTCTTTCTCTCCACAACTCGACGATAGTCCTTTTTTTGTTCGACAAAAAAAGGGAGAAATGGATCAAAACTCATTAATAACTTGAAAACTTTATTTTTACATAAAATGAGTTTATATCTTGTCATCATCAAAAAGGGAGAATTTGTTAATACAAATAATGTCTAAAAACGTTATTTATATTTTTCGACCTCTCGATGTTTTGAAGATAACCAAAATGTAAAAATGTTTACGATAAAAATAAACGTTTACAAATTATTAATCGATAATTTCTATTTCTATTGAAAATCATTTAAGGTATGTATAAACAAATCATTAAACATGATTAGTGATCAAGAAAATATTTTTTCTTAACCATCACATTTCTACAAAAATAAATATATAGAAAATACTTTTTAAAAAAAGAAATATTTATTTTAAATATAAAAAATTTCACATATGTTTTCCCCCTGAAAATGGAAGCTTTCCACCACCAGATTTAACCTCCACACTGAATATACAAAAATAAGAGTGTCATCCTATATTGGTCGGCCCACCCTGAGAGGCTGGGCGTCCCCAGATATACTAGGACCGCGGGAACCAGCGCCTGCAGTAGCCTTTGGGTTTTCCAAGCTATAAACACTGCACTATTCCAAGCTGAAAAACACACATCTTTGCATGAATTTTTTAGTTATCTTTCTCTCTCTAAATCTTTTTTCTCTCACTAAATATCTTGATCACTAACATTTTTTAATCTTCTTTCAAGTGATCTAATCTCTTCTTTCTCATTCCTCCGTCAAGTACAAGAGAAGAACATTCGTATTCGCCAAGAAACGAATTGTTGTGGCTAGTGATTTCTCCTTCTTTCTTCTAAGAACCAAATCTCTATCTTGATCATCTTGTGTGTAAATTGGAGAGTGTATAAATCCGAGTATGTATATCTTTGTGATATATATTACTTTGAAGTGTTCTTGATTCTAGCTAGATTAGGACTCGACATTTAGCTTAGTGTCGAAAAACAACGTAAGCGAAGTGTAAATGGTTTTCTTCACCTAAACGGAGCTTGTTGACATAGTGAAATCTCGAGTCGGATACTCGGGGAATGGAGTATGGCGAAAAGGAGCTTCGTAGCCGAACCACTATAAATCTTGGTGTCTTGGTTTGATTGTTCCTTCTCCCATCTCTTTATATTGTTGTGATTATTACTTATTGTTTTTTAGTAAATTGTTAGTAGATAGATACATTGTTGGCTCATATTGTTGGTTGGTTGAACATATATGTGACACCCCGTAATTTCTGACCAATATTTTAACCGTTACCATTCATCGTTTTAAACTATTATAAGTTCTAAGTAATTTTACATTTAATCAGGAAATTATCTTGTGTTTATTTGAAATTAGTTACTGGAAGCATTCCGGGTTGCTACTTAATGAAGTCTTTCGACAATAGTCGTGTTTCTACGTATCAGGTTGGTATTTAAGATTTTAGAATTTTATTCAACGTTATAGCGTGTTTTCGGTTTTTGCATGTACCGTAAACCGATGAAAAAAATATCCAAAGCATACTAAGAAATATCAAGGAAGTCCAAGAATGAAAACAATCCCCTTCTTGTTTCCCCCTTAGGCGTCCCCCCTTCCAATATTCCTCCTAAATTTTTGCTACTATTGTCCCCAAGATGCCAAGCATCCTTAATCCTTATCCATTAAGGTTCTAAGTTTAAATCCATGCTATGAACCTAGACACCTCCTTTCCATTACTTAATTCAAATCACCATTCATTTCATTTATTTATTTCCTCTCTCTAAAAACACACACTCAAAATTTTCCCTCTCCTCTCCCTCTCCCTCTTGTCGTCCGCCGCCAACCACCACCACACCACCAACACCGTTCAACCTTGATCAAGATTTTGGAAGCTCAAGTGTATTCGGGTTATATATATAATAGATTGGGTATTGTTCGTGTTGTTCGTATAGCTTTGATCAGCTTTTCATTCATCCAAATCCGTAAGTTCATCTTTTTCAAATTTTAGTTGTACTTTCTTAATCTTCATAATGTTTAGAAACTAGTTGTACAAACGGATCGTTAAAAATCAAACTTTAAAATTTACACAACCTTAAAAAGTTTGTGTCTTTGGTTCGAAAATCACAAAAATGGAAGAAAGAAAATGTTCGTTTTATTGTCGTGGTGAAAGTTTTATAAGTTTTATAAAAGCATGACTTTTATAAAACTTTATACTTGTTTTAGCTTATTAAGAAGCTCGACCGAGCTTATTTATACGTCTATGTGTGTCGAATACACTTACAAACCATAAAGGTTTGAACTTTATGCTTATTTGTATATTGTATTATTTTTCTAGCTTATTTTATAGCTTACTTGGTAACTTATAAGGTTTTGAGTTTAACAGGCTAGATAAATAAGCCCAAAGAGTGTAGTTTGGTTTTGTGGGTTTCGGCCTAAGACTAAGCCCAAACCGTGGGGTAAAAGCCACGACGTGGCTTATTAGAGGCTTATTCTTGTAGTTTATTTAATAAGCTAAAAGCTTATTTTGCTTATTGGATTAGTTTTCACACTTTAAGTATACTATCTATATCGTTTAGGCTTATTGGGCCTAAAAGCCCAATAAGGACCCATTAACGTTTTCGGCTTATTTTTTATTACTTATTAGAACTTATGAATATTATTATTATTATCGAAACTTAAGTACTACGTATTTACAAAACTTATGTTTGGGAATGTATTAATTTGAGAAAAAAGCAATGATAAGTATTTTTGGGAATAAAACTCTAAACGACTTGAAAACTAATATTAACTAAACGGTCATAAGTCGCAATTTACAAAAAAGTATAATTTATAAATATTTGGGAAAACTTATATTTTAAGAAACCTTACTAAAACATATTATTTATAAATAATAAATAATATATATAAATACATATTTACATTTTATATTTAAGTATTTTCTTTAAATACCAATAGTTAAGTGTGCTCGTGCAAGGGTAGCACTAGCATGAGTAACCTGCCGGGAAGTTACGTAAATCAAACATAAAAACGTTAATTTTCTTCGTAATATCTAAATCATTATGTTGATAAATATAATGCCTAAAAACATTACTAATATTGTGTTTCACATCTTTACGTTTGGATAACACAAAATTATAAAACGTTTAACGTAAAATTAAACGTAACTAAGTAATTAGTAGTAAATTCTTATTTCAATAATTACATCACTTAAAGGTATGAATAAATAAATGCTTAATGCATTTTATGATCAAAGGAAATTTTTATTCAACCTCACACTTTTATAAAATGTCGTAAACATTTTATAAACATTATAAAACATTTTTTACAATTAAAAGAAATGTTTTATTCAAAATAAACATTATGAAATTCAAATTTTCGGACCTAAAACTCTAAGAAAAGTTCCATAAGAAAAATTCCCCATACATAAAAGACAAACTGGGGAGGCCATAGTCGAGGGCGGCTCCCTTAAATACACGGGCGGACCCTTTAATTTTAAGGGGACCGCCCACCTATTTAAGGGGACCGCCCCTAGGTAGACGCTCCCCCAGTTTGTTCCGTATAAATATTATGACTATTCCCCCGCACTCATTCATTCTGCTCAAAACAACCCATATATCCAGACACTAAAATCCTTTGATCATTTTAATCATAAAGCTTTGTTTCCAAGTGATCCAAGCGTAATTTATCAAGTGCAAGAGAAGAATACTTTCATCATCAAGTGAAGAAGTATTACACCTCAAGTATATATGGCAATCTTGTTGCATCCTTATCACATATTTGTAAATCAATTGTACATTTTGTATTTGTGTGTAGTAGCTAGATCTTGGCGATCTTTGTAAGTATAGTTAGATCGCGACGATCTTACCCAAGTATGTTAGATAGTTTGTGATAATAAGTAGTGTGGTTTAATTGTGAAGAGTGGAGAAGTATCGTGAAGTTGTGAGAAGTCGTGAAGTTGTGAAGTTGTAAAGAAGTCGTGAAGTTGTGTTGTGATAGATTGGTTCTAGCTAAGATTTGAGCTCTACATTTAGCTTTGTGTCATAAATCGGTGTAAGCAACGTTGTGTACGATTTTCTCCGTCATAAGGGAGTTTGTTGACATAGTGAAGAAAACTCTTGAGTTTGGTGCTCGGGAAGTGGAGTAGGGCGAAGAGGGTGCTCGTTACCAGAACCACTATAACTCCTTGCGTTGAGTGTTGATTGTCTTAACTCTTAATCTCTGTCTTACATTACTTTCTCATATCATCTATTGATTGTTTTGAAAACTATATTGTTTTCAATTGTGCAAGTGTTGAATTCACATAAATTCGAATCTAGAATTTTTAC
This sequence comes from Tanacetum coccineum, assembly GCA_026074375.1. Lineage (NCBI taxonomy): Eukaryota > Viridiplantae > Streptophyta > Magnoliopsida > Asterales > Asteraceae > Tanacetum > Tanacetum coccineum. The sequence goes on from BQNB010102196.1 coordinate 7,937, forward strand.
AAATAATTTAAAACCTTAAATTAAAAAGCGGTAAACTATTCAACCCCCCTTCTAGTTTTCCACAATTTGTATCAGAGCCACGCTAAACAAGAATTTTAAAATAAATTGTATTTTAAAACTTGAATCGATCTATGAAATCCGGAAAAATAATGTATTTTAGAATGGCAATCTATGCAAAAACCACTACTAATTTGAAAGTGAGAATTTAATATATTGGAAAAATAAGATTCGAAACTTATGTGAAGTCAAAAGCATCTAAGATCTTGGCATGTTTATATTACTGATGGTGATTATTCCTCATATCCCAAAATAATCTTGAAACTACAAGGATGAAATTGTAACATTTTTCATAAACAAAACGATGATCTTAAAAAGAAACTTGCTAAAAATAATGAAGCTAAAATGGTAATATAAAATGCCATTAACACTAAAGAGATATGAAAGGAATTTTTTATGTGCCCAAACCGCAAAAGAAATTTGGGATACTTTTTTAATCACTCATCAAGGTAATAATCAACTCAAAGCTAACAAAATAGATCTTCTTGTTCAACAATATGAACAATTCACGATTCCGAAAGAGGAATCAATAGATAATGCATTTGCTAAATTTAACACTATTATTACTAGTCTAAAAGCACTCGATGAAGGTTTTTCTAGCAAGAATTGTGTTAGGAAATTTCTTAGGGCATTACATCCAAAATGGCGAGCAAAAGTCACGGCGATTGAAGAATCAAAGAATCTAACAACTCTATCACTTGACGAACTCATTGGAAATTTGAAAGTTTATGAAGAAGTAATTAAGAAAGATTCTGAAACCGTCAAAAACAAAAGAGAACAAAGTAGAACTATTGCATTAAAAGCTAGAAAAGAATCTAGTGATGATGATAGTTCAACCTTCGATAGTGAAGATAAAGAATACGCCATGGCCGTAAGAGACTTAAAAAATTCTTCAAAAGACGAGGACGATTCGTAAGATAACCACATGAAGAAAGAAAATCATTCCAAAGAAATAAAAACGACAAAAATGGCAAAGGCGAAAGAAAATGCTTTAAGTGTGGAGATCCAAATCATCTCATCGGATAATGTCCGAAACAATCAAGATATCAAAATCAAAAGGCGTTTGTTGGAGGATCTTAGAGGTAAAACGTTTTTATACTTATAAATAATACTAAAATTCCTATTGCAAGTGATGATGAGGTAAAACGTTTTTACAAACCCTCCTTAAAACCCGGAGTCGGATTTACTAAACCTACAATGAGGTTTAAAACTCCACCTCCAAGAATGACTAATAGTCCTCGTCCTCGGTCTAAAACACCTCAACCTAGGAGAGACCAAGGTAGACAAAACTATCCTAATCACATAATAAGAAATCATTCACATCCACATAGTTTCACTCAATGTGGAAGTTGCTCACCATGTATATGTCAAAACCAAATGCAAAACATATGCGGAAACAATAACTTTGGATACATGAAACGTTGGGGACCAAATGGCTAAGCCTTCGCAACCTTTGAAGTGGTATACTCTCTACAAACTTTCTTTGTCTCCGTATTAAAGAATTCATGATAAGTTTCCCATGAACCCTTATCATTTACATTATGAAGACATTGATGAAGATAATTCGAAAGACTAAGGTACATCTCACTTTTCATCTTCATAGAATATAGATTATAAGTAAATGTCTATGTGTTACTATGATGTCGTAGTATAATTAGTTCTTAAAAAATAGTGTAGTCTCTAGAGATATCATTTGTTGGTTTTCTAACTTTGAAGAGATTAGTTCACTATGAACTATTCTTTAGTGTAGATTATAGTCATACATCTACAAAATGGAAATCTTCTATGACCACGTAGAAAACTCACGTAGATGAAGAAGAGCAAGCTAGTGGTTAAAAATTAACATAGAAGTAGGATTAGTCGCACGAAGATCATAGATAAACTATGGATGAAACAAACTCCCTTCGACCTCGACGATCGCCTCTGATCCGTGTCAACCATCATCCACGTCTATCGGAATCAACTTGTTGAAATTTTCAACTACGTCTTATTATTTTATTATCTTCGCTATCCATTCTCGTCTCACCTCAAATCGAATATACTAATTGTCTTTTTGAAGAAATTAATCCTTCCTTCTTGCAAGAAATTTCATCTCTAAATCACCTCTTGAATTGACGTCTTGTTTATCTCGTCCGAAATAGTCAAAGAAACTTTTTAATTAAACAAAGGGTTAATTAATAATTATCAATAATCATTCTCACAAAAATTGGCCAAAAATCGAAAAAAAATTCTCAGAGGGCGGCCCCCTTAAAATTAAGGGGACTGGCCGTGTAGAATGGGCGGCCCCCTTAATTAATTAAGGGGACCGCCTATCTGGAAAAACAAACACCTCATTTCAGACAAATCTTTATGCCAAACACATCATTTTTTCATTCCTCTTCTTCTCCTACCCACTGTGAACGAACACCATAGCCAAAAACCTTCAAAAACCAATCTTCAAATCGCCTAATTAACCAAAATTCGCAAGGGAATTTCACTAACAAGACAATAAACAACATCTATTGTGACAAAATGCCAAAAGCTACTAAAACCGATATATCTCTCACTAAATCTTACATACCAAAAGTATCCGAAATTCCCGGCATCTCCCCTACCATTGCCGAATTCTACAAACCTACTGTAAACCGCAACATTCACGAAGGTCGTGTTGTTGATCAACCCTACTATAAATCCAACAATATCGAGCGTCTTTTTACTAACATTCATTTCAATTATCTCTTTCAAATCAACGAACCGATTGTTCCAAGATTTAATTTAGACTTCTATAGCCAAGTCACGGTACAAACCGATGAATATGGTTATCTTGTTATCTCCTTTATGATTCAACACGAATTCATAACTCTTACTCTTGTTCAATTCGGTCAAATTCTCAAAATTCCATACAATGGTCAAGCCATTTTTACAAACGAATGGGACCTTGCATCTCTTAAGTATTCTCAAGAAACCGAGGGACCATATTGCACCGAACTTCCTACTCCCGATGACATTCGTCGATTTCTTGAATTGGAACGTGTCGTGGTAGACCGTACCATCAAAAGTGAAATGGTCTCTCTCAATCCAAATCAAATACTCACCAAAGAATTAAGTCCCGACATGAAGCAATGGGAAGAACTTATTCGAGAGAATGTGTTCGGACTAGGAGGACATCGGGATCGTTCCTTGCTTGTCTTGCTCACATGTTGTATTGTGTTGTTGCCGAGGAACAATACAATCTTGCTTATTTCTTCGTCAAAAGAATCCAATGTGCTAGAGATACTCCAACCGCAAATATTCCGTATGGCATGTTTCTTACTCATCTTTATCGACACGTCATGGAAACTTATCCTCATCTTGATAATGGCATCTATAACATTGTTGAGAGAGTCATGCATCCTCTTGCACTAAAAAAAACTCGACGACCTCAAAGTGATCGTGGTAAGGCACGTTATTCCATCTCTTCTTCTTCTCATCATCAAGGCACGTCATCTCATCAACATGATGATGATGATGATGTCAAAACTTCGCGTGCAAGTACTCCATCTCCTACCACATATCTTAACTCCCTTGGTCCTCTCAACTACCAAAACTACCAAATGCCTTCCGCTTCTGAACAAACTGACGAAACTCTCTTTGAATGACAAACTACCTTGCTCAACCAAACGCAACAAATGCATAAGGAGATGCGTGGAGGTTTCAAATCGTTTGGAAAGGCACTAAAAGGAGTGTTTAGCAAGAAGAAGAAATGAAGACATAGGAGTTAAGTGAGCTAGATGGATAAATGTAGTTTAAGACAATTTTTAACTTGATTATGTGTATGTTCTTAACAACTTGTGTGATGATTATCTGATGTATTCAGAAAGACTTATGTGTTGGTTATCTTTAGGTACTTGTTTGCTATGATGACTTAAACCTTTGGTTGTTTTATCAAATCAACTAGTTATGCCACTTTGGTTTCATGATGTAATATGTTTATTACATGTTATATGAATAATTGTGCTCATAAACTCAATAGGGCTTGCTGCAAATAAACCACCAAAACAGAAATACTCTTACAAAAAATTCAGAGAAAAATTATTTTTCTGTGAAAAATTGAACCAACAGAGGGCGGCCCCCTTAATTCATAACGGGTGGCCCCCTTAATTTTAAGGGGACCGCCCTAGTATTTCACGGGTAAAATAGTATTTTTTCTTCTTTTTGACCCTCTTTTGCCTAGTCTTAGCTATCTTTTCCTAGAATGCTCGAACACAATTTGGAATAATTTAAACTAGTTCAAACTCATTCCATTTTCAAACCATTTCCTTCCCATAAATTCCCTCCAAATGATCATCTCTAATACACCATCTTCTTCATCATTCATCAACCATTATCAACATCCATGGCATCCACTAGAGCCTTTATTTCCAAAGCCTCCAAGAAACAAAAAATCAATGTCATTCTACCAAAACAATTGTTTGTGTATTTAACCCATGATGACACAAAAACTCCATCATCCACACTTCAACTATCATCACCTAGTGCTCCTAATTCACCCTCCAAAACACCATCTACCAAAGATACTTCCACATCATCAATTGACTACATACCCAAATCACCAACTTCATCAACACCACTTTCAACTAATGGTTACTTAAACTCACCAACATCTCCACCTCCAAGAGTTTCTCCACTACCTCCAACTCAAGAAAATGCATTAATGGACATCACTCTCACACTTTTACCAATCACCCTACTTGATGTCTAATTTGATACTTCACCGCCTTCACCACCTATCTTTGGTCATCCCATTCCTTGGAACCTTCTTGAGGCACATGGAGATTCATGCTTGTGTTGCATTCACAATTGTACTATCATATTTGGGTTGAGAGATGAACTTCAATATATGTTTTCATATATTGAACATATGCTCTCACAACCACCAACAACCATCATCCCACCACCTCCACCATCTTCACCAAACTAAACATACTCTATGATTAGCTTCTCAAATAATTGTCCATCCACCATTTTGCAAGCAAGACCTACGGAGTTTACTAGTTATAGGACTCTTTATAGTTTAAAAATTTCATGTATGTTAGCATGTGATTTATTTTCCTTATGTATGCTTGAGTGTGGTTCACATACTAATTTACTTCAAAGGATGATCATTGTTGGTTGCATTACTAGTATGCTATATTTTTCCTTCTTGCTACATGTTAGAAATATTTGTATTGTTCTAACTCATTTTTGTAGCCAAAAAACCATAGCTCGATTCCTTGGTTCCCTCGAATGAGGGAGATCACACATCAAGGGGGATCATTTATTATGTCGATATAACTAGCAATTCTCGACAATGCCTTTTTGATTCTACAAAAAGGGGGAGAAATGACATAAAACTTACTAAATACTTGTTTAAAAATAATTTTACATTTAATGAGTTGAAATTTTGTAATCATCAAAAAAAGGGGAGATTGTGATAAAATATATGCTAAAACATTATCAATATTTTTTTTCACATCTTTACGTTTTAGACATCACAAAATATAAAAAACGTTCATCGTAAAGCAAGTAATTAGAATTCTCATTTCAACAATTATATCACTTAAAAGGTATGGAATAAATAAATGTTAATGCATTTTATGATCAAAGGAAATTTTTATTCAACCTCACACTTTTATAAAATATTATAAACATTTTTATAAACATTACAAAACATTTTATATAATTAAAAGAAATGTTTTATTCAAAATAAACATTTTGAAATTCAAAATTTCGGACCTAAAACGGCTAAAGATCCAGAAAATTCTCCCTACACAAAAGGACAAACTGGGGAGCGTCCAGTCTAGGGCGGCCCCCTTAAATACACGGGCGGCCCCTTAATTTTAAGGGGACCACCCACCTATTTAAGGAGACTGCCCATAAGTAGACGCTCCTCCAGTTTGTCCTATAAATACTGGGCTTTTCCCCACTATTTTATTACTTTTTGCACTCATTCTTTCTGCTCAAAACAGCCCACATATCCTCTCTAAAATCCTTTGATCATTTAATCATAAAGCTTTGTTTCCGAACCACTATAAAGTTTGGTGCTCGGGGGAGAAGAGGTGCTTCGTTACCGAACCACTATAAATCCTTGCGTTATGGTTTGATTGTTCTTACTCTTATCTCTTGTCTTACATTACTTTCTCATATCATTCTATTGATTGTTTAGATAACTATATTGTTCATATTGTGAAAGTGTTGAATTCACATAAATTCGAATCTAGAATTTTTACAAATAATTTAAAACCTTGGAGGTGTGACAGATTGGTATCAAGAGCCAAGGTTATAGAGAACCAGGTAGTTTAATTATGTATGACATCACGCCCCCGAACACGTATTCCGTTCAGGCCCCGTTTGGAGGTGTGACAGATTGGTATCAAGAGCCAAGGTTATAGAGAACCAGGTAGTTTAATTATGTCTGGTCTATAACCTGTATGTGATCCCTATGTGGACTAATTGTGCCCTTACGTGATCCCACTTTGCCTTACATATATAGTAATGATAATATTATTATTTTACGCAACTGTTAATTTTATATCGCTCTATGTAATTTGCATAATGTATTTTACTTGGTATTATATTATTCAGTCTTCCCCTGCATAATGCATGGTTTCATATAAAGGAGATTTATATAAACTTTTGCTTGTGCAGGTTATGGCGTTTTTTGTCATCTTGATTTTATCGAACTTATCAGAGGAGAGCGTGGGGACATACACTGCTCGAGTCATCTTATTCGGCATGATCCATATTACCATTCCACCTACTACACCTACTATTGATTTACCCCTCATTCATGAGGACACCCAGCTGACACCCACTCTCTCACCTACTATACTCATTATATCACCTGGAGCTCCTATTATTCAGTACACTTCCCCATTCATTGACACTGACTCATCTGACAGTGATACCCCTGATTCACCACCATCACAGGACCCATATGAGAATGTCGTTTCTTAGTGGAGGAGCCGAGTAGCAGCACACTCATCACCACCATCATCACCTATCCATCAGATTTAACATGCTTCACTCGGATTACTCCACAGACCAGCTGTTCTTGTCTTACCGGGATAGGTGATTCCTATTGGTCGACCTTATCGTACCCAGCCCGATGAGGTACTAAATATGTTGACTGCCAGGAAGAGTGTTGGATCATTACCTACCCATCGACTTGCATCGAGATACCCATCAAATTCCTCTTCATCGGATTCTTCTTCGATACATTCTTCTTCGAGCTATGCCATATTAAAGACTTCTTGTGATTCGCCGACTGCAGCTTTTAAGAGCCATCTCGCAAGAGATGTAGATCCCCATCAGTACCCATATCTTCACCCATGCGCAGAGCTTTATCTATCGTACATTTTGACCTTTCACCACCACCCAAGAGGATTAGGGATTCTGATTTAGTGACTGATTTGGAGGTTAGTTTAGAGGACGGTTATGTGCCATACATACCTAGAGAGGTTGGTTTAGGAGTCGACATTGAGGATAGCTATGAGCCTTTCATCAAGCCTGATATCGACTATGAAATTCAGGAGGATATTGACGAGTGTATTGCGTATGCTGATGCTATTAGAGCTAGAGGGATGGAGATAGAGATGTGGTTGAGACTGCAGCCGAGGAAGAGGTCGAGTCTAGAGAGAGACACGGTTGAGGTTGAGGTTGACCCGAGGGTCGGGCCAGTCATCAAGGATGATATGCGTTAGTCTGTTAGAGAGGATGTTCTTGATTATGTTATAGCAAATAGAGCTGTAAAGGTTACCTATGAGACATTGAGAAGTTTGGTACAAAGATTTTATGATCATGCTGTAGAGATTCCAGTATACCGGATTTAGGTTATAGAGAGTGAGCAGAGACTTCAGGGACATATGATTACTGGAGTTGACTTGGAGGTCACTACCATGACAGACAAAGGGGTCTCAGAAGGGTGTGTAGTAGGTGCCGTCTCACAGGGCCTCCATTTAAATGGGGCCATATTTACGTATAATATCAAACATGTATGAGTCATATAATTTAAGTTTATATGCAATTTATCTTTGGTTTGCAAGTGTAATAGGGCCTCTCTTTGTTTTTATTGCCCAGGGCCACCGAAAACCGCGAGACGGATTTGATGACAGAGAGGATTAGCGCATTGGAGTGGGATAATACAAGGCTTAGAGGCATGTTGGATGTTGAGAGTCAGAGAGTTGATCAACTTCAGCGTGGTTTGTCGCGTGCCTATAGAGAGTTGAGGCATATGCACCATTTCCGATTCTATGATTGAGTGAGACTTGGTAGACTTGAGACATGTGCTAGGAGGCACCTAGGTTATCATCATTAGATATGTATCAATCAGTAGCATGGATAGTGGTAGTAGTTGTGTTAGAGATTGTAAACCCTACCATAAAACTCGTAATGTATTCGGCTATATTCGACGATTATAAAATCTATCTTCCTATTTTCTATGTTAAGATGTTATTTATCTAATGTTGTTTTCCTTATCTTTTACGTAATATGTTACTATTTTCTTGAACATGGTTTTTTCATGCAATTATGTTCACCTCGAATTCTCGTATTAAAAATATTAAATGGATCCATCCAACGATTAAGTAGATTTAATCCCATCCTAGGTCTCACTGTGGCATTATTTTTGTGATACATAAGTATGCCGACTGCTACACATACCAGAATGACTCAAGATGCGATTAACGAGCTGATTGCCAAGCATGTGAATGAAACTCAGAAGGCATATGACACTGCCAGGAACCACAAAATCGAAGCATAAATTACGAATGACCAAGAAGACGACCACGTCGTGGAAAATGTTAACCAAGGGAATGCTAACGGAAATAGGAATGGAAACCTAAATGTAAACAACGAAGGTGTTGTACCCGTTGCTTGAGAGTGTACCTACCAAGACTTTGTGAAGTGTCAGCCATTGAAATTCAAGGGAACAAAAGGAGTTGTTGGTTTAACTCGTTGGTTTGAGAAAATGGAAACATGGTTCCATATAAGTAATTGTCCTCTGAGATATCAAGTGAAGTATGCATCATGCACCTTGATGGATGATGTATTGACTAGGTGGAATTCCCACAAAAGGAAAGTTGGAGTTGATGATGCTTTTTCCATAACATGGAAGGCACTCATAAAGCTAATGACTGAGGTTTATTATCCTAAGAATGAAATCCAGAAGATGGAGACAAAATTGTGGAACTTGACAATGAAGGGTAATCACATGACTACTTACAACCAGAGGTTTCAAAAGTTGACTATGTTGTGCACAAAGATGGTCCCGAAAGAGGAGGATAAGGTTGAAAAGTACATTGGAGGTCTTTCGGATAACATTCAAGGGAATGTAATTGCTGCTGACCTACTAGACTTCAGGATGCGATCCGCGTTGCTAACAACCTAATGGATCAGAAGTTGAAAGTTTATGCTACCAAGAATGTAGAGAACTAAAGAAGGTTTAACAGTAGCTCAAGAGACAACTGCGGACAGCAACAACAACCTTTTAAGAGGCAGAACGTTAGTGGTCAGAGTGTAGCAAGAGCTTATACTGTCGGGAATAATGTTGAAAGGAAAAGGTATGCTGGATTTTTGCCATATTGTAGCAAGTGCAGAATGCACCACGAAGGGACGTGTATGGCGAGGTGTGGTAACTGCAAGAGGGTTGGTCACTTGACTAGAGACTATATAACCGCAGTTGCTGCTACCCCTCAAAGGGCCCTGGTTAGAAATCAAACGGGAAATGTTTGCTATGAGTGTGGAAGACCAGGACATTATAGGAATGAGTGTCCCAAGTTGAGAAACTAGAACTGTGGGAATAAGACAGGAAGTAAGACTGGGAATAATGGGGCTAAAGCAAGAGCTTATGCAATTGGAGGAGGAGGAGCTAACCCTGATTCCAACGCCGTCATGGGTACGTTCCTTTTCAATAATCGTTATGCTACCATGTTATTGGATTCAGGTGCCGATAGGAGTTTTATGACAACTACTTTTAGTACCTTGCTTGATGTCATCTTATCCACTTTAGACATTAGTTACAATGTAGAATTAGCTGACGGAAGAATTTAAGAAACTAATGTGATACTTAGAGGTTGCACGTTAGGATTGCTAGGTCACCCATTCGACATTGACCTAATGCCTGTAGAACTCAGTAGTTTCAATGCCATCGTTGGTATGGATTGGATGGCAAGCACCCCACGATGATTGTTTTTGACCAAAGGATCGTTCGTATTCCTTATGGAGATGAAGTGTTGATAATCGAAGGCGATGGATGTAATGGTAGAAGTAAGTCGAAGTTGAGTATCATCTCATGCGCTAAAACCCAGAAGTACATCTAGAAGGTTTGCCTAGTTTACCAAGCTCAAGTTACGGCAAAGAGGTTTGAAGACAAGCCAAAAGAGAAGCGACTTAAGGATGTGCCTATTGTAGGGATTTTCCATAATTTTTTCCAAAAGACTTACATGGATTACCACCTACCCGACAAGTCGAATTCTAAATCGACTTGGTCCCTGGTACTGCATTTGTAGCACGATCCCCGTATCGTTTAGCGCCATCAGAAATGCAAGAGTTATCCACTCAGTTGGAAGAACTTTCTGACAAGGGATTTATAAGACCTAGTTCCTCACCCTGGGGAGCTCCGGTTTTATTCATCAAGAATAAAGATGGATCTTTTCGGATGTGTATCAACTATTGTGAACTAAACAAACTTATTGTAAAGAACCAATACCCACTTCTAAGAATCGACGATTTATTTGATCAGTTGCAAGGGTCAAGAGTCTATTCTAAGACCGCCTTGAGTTTTGGTTATCACCAACTCAGAGTTCGTGAAGAGGATATTCCAAAGACGTCATTTAGAACTCGCTATGATCACTATGAGTTCCAAGTAATGCCATTTTGACTGACCAACGCACCGACGGTATTCATGGATCTGATGAATCGGGTGTGCAAATCGTACTTGGATAATTTCGTGATCGTTTTCATCGATGATATTCTGATCTACTCCAAGAACAAGAAGGAGCATGAAGGACACCTTAAGTTGATATTGAGATTGCTTAAAGAGGAGAAATTATTCGCTAAGTTTTCCAAGTGTGAATTCTAGTTGTCGACAGTGAAATTTATCAGTCACGTGATTGATAGTGAAGGCATTCACGTTGATCTTGCTAAAACTGAGTCAATCAAGGATTGGGCATCAATCAAGGATTGGGCGTCACCCAAGACCCCAACCGAGATTCATTAATTCTTAGGTCTCGCTGGTTACTACCGACGATTCATCGAAGGTTTTTCAAAAATCGCTAGACCTATGACGAAATTGACTCAGAAGAGCGTGAAGTTTGATTGGGGAGAGAAGGCAGAAGCCACATTTCAACTGTTGAAGTAGAAGTTGTGTAGTGCACCGATTTTGGCCTTACCATAAGGAACTAAGAACTTTATGGTCTACAACGATGCTTCGCATAAAGGGTTGGGCGTAGTTTTGATGCAAAGGGAGAAGGTCATAGCCTACATATCTCGCCAACTCAAGGTTCATGAGAAGAACTATACCACACACGACTTAGAGCTTGGAGTGGTAGTGTTTGCCCTGAAGATGTGGAGACATTATCTTTATGGTACAAAGTGTGTCATGTTCACTGATCACAAGAGTTTGCAACATATTCTCGATCAAAAGGACTTGAACATGAGACAACGTAGATTGTTGGAATTTCTAAGTGATTACGATTGCGAGATTAGATACCAACCATGAAAGGTGAACGTGGTGGCAGATGCCTTGAGCCGGAAGGAAAGGATTGAGCCACTGCGAGTTCGAGCCTTAGTGTTGACTATAGGATTGAATCTTTCAAAGCAAATTCTGAATGCTCAAGCAGAGCCGAGGAAGGAAAAGAAATACATAACCAAAGATTTTCATAAAATGATTAATAAACTTTAACCTCGTGTTGACGAAATGTTGTGTCTATACAATAGGAGTTGGATTCCGTGTTTTGGGAACTTGAGAGTGTTAATTATGCATGAGTTGTATAAGTCAAAGTATTCCATCGACCCTGGATCGGATAAGATGTATCAAGATTTAAAGAAGTCATATTGGTGACCCAACATGAAGGCAAAGATTGCCACCTATGTTAGCAAGTGTCTAACATGTGCCAAAGTTAAGGCTGAATATCAGAAACAATCTAGATTGTTGGTTCAACCAGAGATACCCCAGTGGAAATGGGATAACATAACGATGGACTTTGTGACTAAGTTGATAAAGATGGCAATCGGTCTATTGATCCCAATGAATAGATCTTTAACTCCTTAGCTTGATGTAAGGTTTAGTATCCTTGGATAAATCAAAAGGTACTAAGAATGAAACTTTGAGTGTATGATATAAACTATGCGGAATCTAGTTTATATCACTAAGAAGAATAACAGTAAAGTATGTTTAACACACATAAATACAACCAAAACAATAAGCTCTAATATATTAATACGAACACTCTTTGATAGTGTTAGGGTTTACAACCTTGAAGCTATGGATACTATGAAAGACTGATGATGTAAAACCATAACCTAGGATCTCCTTTTATACACCAAGGAGTCCTTTACAAGTTAACTACAAATCTTCTAAAATTTTATAAGATATCAACATATCTTTTAATTATATAATATATACACAGAATAAGTCTATAAATATCACTAAACACGTCTTTAACTCTTCAATAGTCTTAATCTTTATGCAGCAGTGTTAAGTTCTCTTCAACAACATTAAGTTAGTACTGGCAGTACTAATTTTTACTCTAGCAGTACTAACCAGTTAGTACTGGTAGCTGTAATCTGAGCAGTACAAACTTTTTGGCTTGGCAGTACTAAGTTAAACCAGCAGTATAAACTTTGTAGAAGACCTTAATTCCTAACAATCCTCCCCTAAACTTATGATTTACCTCCAAATCATCAAGTTTCTTTAATTAAACCTTTCTAAGAGGATTCTTCCAAACACTCTTCTACTTCTGTACTTGTGACTTGACAAACCAGATGAATTCATAAGCCATTTCACTCTTAAAATCAGCTTCCAATCTCTAGTTCAAGATTCTTGTAAGTACTTCTTGAGTGAGAGGGTACTTTTTCTCTACTAACATATTAATGCAAACCAAGATACCATCCATGAGAAAAGCATGAACTCCACAAGACTCATACAATTTCCAGCTTATTAAGCTCCAATCCTGTTGATTCCTCCAGACATCATCCTCCTCAATTGGTTCAAACATGGTCTTGAAATCACCCCAAAGAATTAAATCATACCCTTCGAGTGTTCTTGATGAAAACCTCTCCATTATTAATCTGTGCAAATAAACCAAGTCTTGTCTATCAAAATCTTTAAGCATCATAGAAAAGACTTTGTAAAATTTAGAACTGTCATCAACTCTAGTTATCTTCCAATAGCTTAAGTCATTTTCTTGTAAGTCACTTTCGATTATCTGAGACTCCCAATCAACTATAAGATATTTTGTGGCTAAGGCCTCATAGTTGACTGCTCTATCTTCATCATGATCTATCTTAAGATAAGTTTTAAGTTCTTCTTTCTCTGCAACATCCTCTAGCTTTTTCCTTTTAGTACTTTCTTCACTTTGCTTTTCACCAGCTCTTTTCCTGGTAAGTGTTTTCTTTCTACTGCCTCCGGCTAGCTTGCTACTGCTATCATCCTTCTTTCCACTGTCTTTAATCACTTCTATATCTATTGGAACAAATGAACTCACCTGTTTGTATGCTTTATCAAACAATTTTTGAATTTCATCATAACTTTTTCCTTTTAGCTGCTTGTGAGTGTAACCAGCTTGATTCTTCAAATTGGTGCACATCCTGTTCCTTACTTGAGCTTTTGTAAGTGGTCTACTTCTGATTTTTGCTGCTCTTTGTGCAACAAAGAACTTTTTCCTCTTAGTAATCATTTCATTCAACATTCTTGCCTTTTCCTCAATTGTGTACTTTTCTTGTTCTTCTAACTGAAGCCTTGTAGCCATTTGCTCATCTGTTTCAATCATGGCTTTAATGTCATCTAGTTCTTCATCAATAGCTTCTTTACTAGCTTCCTCTTGAGCAGCTCTTTCTTTTTGAACTCTTTCCAATTCAGCTAACTCTTCTTGATGTAGTATTTGTGCCAACTCTGCATTAGCTTAAACCTGATTCATACTTTGAACTTTTATTTTGATTTTCACTGGTTCATCTGGTTCAATCATCTTTTCTTTTCCCTTGTCCTTATAAGATGGTTGTGATTGTGATGTTGGTTCTGGATCTGTTCTTCTTGGCTCTTCCTTTAGATCATGAATAACCACTTATGTTGTTCTTGGTCTGGTTCTCCTTATAGTAACTAATTTATTAGCAATTGTTATCATCTCATCCTCAAATACACCAGCAGTACTTGAAGATGAACCAGCAATACTAACTGTGGAAGGGCCAGCAGCACTAACTTCAAGAATTGTATTAGAAGTAGTGAATGCATCACCATCAGTACTAACATCTTTTTTTGTATTTTCTTCTTCAAATACCTCAGTACTAGCACTTAAGTTGATCTCTTCAGTCTCTTCAGTCTTGTCACTATTTCTCTACTGAGTTTCAGCATCCATCTGTACTAGAGTAATTCCTTCATCTTCATCAATCTGAGCAATCTTCACCCCCTGTTTAGAAGGATCCTCCAAATCCGCTTCATCTTCTGAAACAACAAGTCTGGCCCTTCTTATAGATTTTCTTAACTTTGCCTTGTGCTCTAACTTCTTGACCCTCATGATGAGCTTAGTGTAAGTAGAACCATATGTCAGTTTTGTTTGCTTTAAGTCAGATTCCAAATCCTCCACTTTCTTGGACAATGTGGTACAAAGAACCATCAATTCATTACGTGTCAAATTGCCCTCATCACTTCCCCTGTGAAGTCTTGGGAGAGGTGAATCATGAGGCATGGTAGCAGTCTCTTCAGCAACATAAGTTATTTTGCTTAGATGTTGGTGAAGTTGGTGGTTGTAAGGTGGATGGAGCACTAGTGGGTGTGTGATGGGACTCAACTGGGATTGTTGATCCTTTACCTTGTAAATTATGAACCTGAACAAGTATTGTTTGAAACAATGGAGTGTCCACCCCAGTATATCCTTTGGAAGCTCTTCTTATATTGCTAAACAGTTTGTGAGTGAGGGTAGGAGCAATATACGTTCTTTTGTAAGGGAGACGCTGTCTCTGGTGCTTGTTTAAAAAGATTTGTATAAATCTTGGATACATAAAAAATTTAGATGTACTTTCCAAGTTTTTTACCATGTCATCAAAAATTAAGTTGGAAAAATTAAAGGTTCTGTTTGTGGCCAAGCAAATGATAGCAGTTGTTATATTGCTACTAAACTGTTCCCAAGCAGTTTTCTTAGAGCTTAAGCAGTGAAGGATGGTATGAGTTAAAAATTTCCATTGAAGAGAAAGTGTCCATTTTGAAAAGTTAATCTGTCAGAATTAGACACATACCCTATAAGAGCAAGTTGCTCAAAAATTTTAGTATTAGGTAAAGTGTTAATACCATCAGAATCTTCTAGTTTGAGATGCCTCCTTATAGATGCTTCAGTAATAGTCTTGATTCTCCCATCAATGGTAGCAGTTATCTCCATCTTTCCATTCTTAGATATGCTTGCAAAAGTAGTTTGCCAAAACTGATGGATGAGTGAGACATAGATGATTGGATTTTAAGTAAGAGCATTGGATGTAGGTAGAATTCAGAAAATCCACTATCTGATGAAATCCTTCACTTCCCTCTGGTTTCTCTTAGAAGGCGACCATATTATGTTTGTCACAAAATTCCAAATTCGCCATTTGGTTAAGAGAAATTTAATTAGGGTTCTGGGATGAAATCGTGGATGAGAGTATGTGTGTTTGGTAAAGGTAATTGAGATAAACAAGAGTACTTAAGATTTTTGATTGGACCGACTGAAGAAAGTTTGTACTTATCTTGAAGAAATCTTATGAATTTATAGAAAGATCATGAATTCTCCAATTAGTCAAACCTATAGGCTAAGGAAATTTCACAATGGCTATATTTAATTAAGGAAATTCTGTTATGCCTCAAACAGTACTAACAGTCACCTACCAGTACTAATTTTACCCTAATAGTACTAACTTTAAGTCCAGTCATATTAACTTTACCCAGCAGTATTAAGATATGCCTAACAGTATAAACTCCAATGCGGTTCCAACAAGCATTTCCATCATAAGGTTGACTCTCACAATCTCTCTTTCTGTTTTTAATCTCTCAATTTTTTCTTATTTTTTTTCTCACCAATACACTCTATCTGTTTTTAATCACACATCTCTCTTTCTGTTTTTTAGCTC
>BQNB010102198.1:0-24297 GCA_026074375.1 Tanacetum coccineum
CTGAAATGGAGGTATGGATTAAAAAGCTTCAAGAAAATGCCAATATTAACACTAGGAACCAAAACGCCTCACTTAAAAACCTAGAAACCCAGATCGAGCAATTAACCGAAGAACTCCGTTCCAAGAAGGAAAAATATGAACAAGCAAAGGCAGTATTTGTTGAACATGAGGGACCCAGCTCTCCTAAGAAACTTAAGAATCTCCACGGAATATCCTTCCTATCTGACTCTCAAGAAGAAAACACCAATGATCAACTACCTATGAAGGAATCTAATCCAGGACATTTTACGCTTCCCTGCACCATTGGTAACTTTAACTTTATGCTATGGCAGATTTAGGAGCTAGTGTAAATGTTCTACCTAGGAATATTTTTGAGTATTTGGAATTAACAAACCTTAGTGAAACCAAGATGCTAGTGGAAATGGCAGATATGAGAAAAAAAAGCACCACTTGGGATAGTTAGAAACATACTCATAAAAATTGATAATTTCCTGTTCCCATCCGACTTTGTAATTCTAGATCAAACCCCCAATTCAACTGTCATTTTAAGAAGACCCTTTTTGGCCATCGTTCATGCCCAGATTAGTGTTTTTGAAAAAGAAATATCAGTAAGGATAGGTGATGAAAGGGTAACGTTTAACATAAATAAGAATGACCCTAATTTCGCCCCTACTGGGGGAATCTTTATGTTAAACTCAATTAACCCTGATGAACCAATCACTAAAACATTGAAGATAAGTGATAACTCTACTACAACACATTTTTGTAAACCTATTATACAAGAATGTGATAAGGACTTTAAGGCTTGGCCATCCTATAGCCCATTCAGGAACAAATGTGATGGGGGGCATGAAATTTATAGAATCAATGAGCTTGGTAAAACAAAATATTGGTTTTTTCTTAATAACAATGAAAGGAAGGAAATGAAAGGAGGTGGAGTATTGTTTTTAAAATTTTTAATGATAAGATATGGTAGCTGTCAGGTAAAGGATTCTGTTTAGAGTGAGAGGTATTCGGAATGGTGTAATAAAAATTCTCATGATAAGAAACCTAGGCCTAGAGATTACACTTTTAAAGAATGGGTAAAGCTTAAGAATGGACACCTAAACATAAGTAGATCAGTTAGGAAAGATTTATTTAGATTATGGGTGATTGATCAGTTTACTGAGGCATTAGATCCTGATAGAGACCATTTAGAGAGATGTTTAGATGAATACAATTGGGTATTCCATAAAGAAATAGAACAACTTACCGATGAATACGAAATAAAATTTGGAGAAAAAGGGCAAGTTCTTAAAGAAATATGGACAAAATGTAAAAGAACTCGATGTAAGAATAAAGATTGGTGGTATGATTACTAGTATGAGGATGAAGAAAAAAATGGAATTAGGGAGTGAGGATTACAATCTACCAATGGTGCATATAGAAACATTTGAAGTAACAAAATATAAGTTTAACAACGGGTGTAGCTTTATGTGTTAGTGGAGAGAATAATGAAACCCTGTCCATAGGAAGGAAAATGGATCAAGGATTAGGAAAATGATAATGGAGGAAATGGAAGAAGTCCTCGGGAATGACAGAGAGGACTCTAACAAAGTAACATAGAAGGAGCATGAGTCTAAATTAAAGACTCGTTAATAAACAAAAGTGTTTGTCGGGATACAACCCGTCCTTTATTTAATGAAATTTCCTCTTTGTATTAGTTGGTTTGCATGTTTCATACTTTGTTTTGCAGAATCTAGAAGCTAGGAGGCAATTATAGAGACCGGCTCGACTCATAATCATGTGGTAACCTTGCTGAATCTACAGCAGTTATGGCGTAACGAATTCAGTTTACGCCGTAACCACTGCAGTTACGACGTAAACCATTTCATGGTTACGCCGTAACACCTTAAAACTTAAAAATTTTACCACTTGATTATGACGTAACCATCTGAGTTACGCCGTAACCTCCTTTTGAATCCTTAAAAATTTAAGTTTTAAACATGTCTAAACCTTGTATACGTAAATGGACTTTGTGGGTATGTTCTCTGGAGGCCCTCACGATACTAAACTCGTCCACTTGGGCCACCAAGTGGTTTAAAAGGCTTGTTGCATATGCTAAATGCAACCGTGATTCCTACAAAAGTAAGTTAGGTTTGTATTTCCTGTACACTTCATAATTCTTGTAGAGAGATTTTATGCTTTAGTTTGTTTTGTGATCACAGTGGATAAAGAGCTTGCGAGAAGACGGAAAGAATCTAAAGATTTCTGCTAAATTTCAAATTTCAAAGCAATGCTCAGGGAGTTTGTTGTCTTAATTCTACTCTTTACTTTTTATTTCATTTCTTTAATGTACAATAGGGACATTATACAAATCAAGTGGGGGGATGGGAGTAGAATTAATACTTGACGTATATTTTGCCTTTGATTTTCTAGTTTTCTTTGAAATTATGCCAATTTTAAAATTTTTGACAATTTTTTTAAATAACTAGAATTAATATTTGCCGAATGCACATTACCCTTTATTATACTTGGTGAGATTTATGTCTAATATTCCGTTTCCATCATATTACTCAAAAATCCATTAAAATATTGAGTGTGCCGGTAGTATTGTAGACTTTAAAACTTGGCATGTGTATCATTTCAAGACCTAATTGATTAGCAGGAATAGATAGTTCAAGAAGGCAACACTTAGGAAATCACCCAATGAAACACTTAGACTAGTGGAGAGCTGAGTGACTTTTTATCCCCTTTTCGTGAGGTGTTTGGCTTTGATGTTTTCTAGCATAAGAGTTTTATAAATTCATTTCTTAAAGTTATTCTCAAGAAATCTTTTTATGAAATGTTCTAACAGGTTCTACTTGAGGGCAAGCAGAAGTCAAGTGGGGGGATATTTGATAACATCAAATATTTAATACTTTTTAGTAGCAAAATACTCCTTATATTACCTGCAAATGTTTCATTAACACTCGAAAATGAGATATTTTCTATCATTTTGTACTTTTCAGGTGAAATGCAGGAAAGTGACAAGAAACAAGGGAAAAGGACTTAAAGTGTAATTTTCTGATGAATGTTACAGCGTAACCCTAAAAATGGTTACACCGTAACATAAATTAAGCAAGTACAAAGATCAAGGAGAACTTTACAACGTAACACAGTATCTAGTTACGCCATAACCATGTATTTAGAAGGAAATCTTACCCAGGATAGAGTTACGGCGTAACACCCCTTATGGTTACGCCGTAACCATGAAGATCCACAAATATAGAATGAAGATCACGTACTTATGGACATTATTTGAAGGTTACGGTGTAACACCATTTCTGGTTACGCCGTAACAACTGCTTAAATATGGAATGACATGTAAGAAGGTTACGGCGTAACACATTTATAAGTTACGCTATAACAGGTTCGATACCTATAAATAGAGGCCTCATTCAAGCTATTCCGACATCACTTCCTCCACAGCCAATTGGAGAGGTGACAAAGGCTTCCAACCTTCAAAGAATTCCACCTGGAGTCCAAGGGAGATCACATTTTACTTACTTTTTGTATTTAATCATTCAAATACGAATACTATAAGAATTATGAGTTTTGTGATATAATATAAAGAGTGTTTATATAAATTATGTACCAACAATACATATTCACATCAATGTTCACATCAATCCATGACACAAACACAATTAAAACTATATAAGTAACACAACACACAATTGCAAATATAAATATAGAGCGATAAATGCAAGTATAAATGTAAAGAGATAAGTAAAAGGAAAATGCAAACCGACAACGATGATTTATAGTGTCCAGTTTTCCCCCCCCCCCCCCCCCCCCCACGAACACCTCTTCGCCCTCTCCACTCCCCGGGAGCACCAAACTCGAGAGTTGCCTTTCATCACTAGTCAACAAGCTCCTTTTAGGCGAAGAAAACCATACACAATGTTGCTTATATCAATTTCCGACACTAAGCTAGATGTCGAGTTCTATCATTAGCTAGAACCAATCTATCATGACTTCACAACTTCTTCACGACTTCACAACACAACTTCACAACTACACAACTTCTTCACTTCACAACTTTACACAGAAAAATAACACAACTTCACTTTACAACTTCCCTACACTTCACAACTTCACTACACTTCACATCTTCCCTTCACTCACAACTTTACATCACCAAACACTACTAAGGAGCATCATGATCTAACCTAACCTTCTTATACACCATGATGATCTAACTATTTCACAAGTTTAGAATATATCATGGAACTCGATCTATACATTTGTGAATGTAAGACATTCACGAATGCACTAACTAAACTGCATAACTTCGCATCTTGATGATAGCGAGATTTCTTCCTCTTGGCACTTTTTCATGGATGATTGGATCACATTTAAACAAACTTATTACAAGTTAAGTGATCAAAGAAAAAGGTTTGAAAGAAGAGTTTAGATCTGAGAAAAAGTATGTGCAAAGAGGTGAGAAAATCTGTGGAAACAGTCCACTATTTATAGGGAAAAATATTAATTTTTTATTTGGGTGGTCCCCTTAATTATACAAGGGCGTTCCCCTTAATTATGGCCGGTCTCCTTAATTAATTAAAGGGGCCACCCATTTTTCAGACGCTCCCTTTTTGTCTTTTTGTGGGGAAGGTTTTTCTGGAACTTTCTAGCCGTTTTTGGGTAGAAATTTTGAATTCAAAATGTTTATTTTGAATAAAACATTTCTTATAAATACAAAAATGTTTTGTATATGTTTTTTTTAAATTTTTGTCCCATTTTATAAAAAATGTAAGGTTTGGAAAAATAAAAAATTCTTGATCATGTCAACATATTAAAGTTTGTTTGTTCGATGACTTTGAGTGATTTTACGTCGGGTGCTAACTTTAATGTTTGTTGAAGAAACACATGAGATGTCGAAAGATTTGACGTATGAATTGATGCTTTGTGATTAGAGTAACTTAAGCCTTTACTTATGTGTTATAAGTTATGTGTTATAAGTTATGTGTTATAATGGATACATGTTGTCAGCACCAAACATGAAGAGAATGTATGGGAGATAAATATCGTAATGTAATATTGTCTACCAACAATCCCCCCTTTTTGATGATGACAAAATATGAAAACTGTAACTCATGAGATAGCAAAAAAAATTTGGGGTATAAGTTACTTGTTTACACTTCTTTCTCACCCTTTTTGTCGAAACAAAAAGGTGGACCTCCACTAACAGACTTTAAACGACACACGTCACTCTCAATCAATAGAAGGCAGCTTTGCATCATCCTAAGTGAAGTCTGATTCTAATCAATCTCTTTTAAACAATGACATCCCCTTAAACATGACTCAAGCGGATCCATGGGTCAAATTTGTTGCAACTCTTAACCTAGCATCAATAGTTAAGTTTCCGTGCAACAAAAAGATATAATAGGGATGAAAACACACATATCAAAAAATGTATAGATGTCTTAAACGCTTACAAACGTAATGGCTTGGACATTTGCAAATGCTCCCCCTTGTGTTGCTCCCCCTAGAATAGGCCACCAAGTATCGTGTCACGGAAAGGTGCTACCAAACAAAGTTAGTAGAAAAAATTGCACATAATTAATGATGATGATAGATATATAATGCAAGACACTTATGGGGAACAAATCATAGTATGTTTTAGTAATTGCACTCTAAAGTGTGCACTATAAGACAACAACCTAAATAATAAAAAACTAATGAATGCTTAGACATGGAAATAGTTAGGAACCAATGATACATTCCGACCGCCACTGCTTAAGGGCTTAAAGACCGATCAACACGTTCCTTTTGTATCTTCATCTAACCAAGATGATGATATAGATTTGAATTGACTAAGGGTTGTGTTGAGATATTCCTAAATCCTTAAGGTTTCTTTGTTAAGCATTATATATGCTTTTCATGTTTGGGGTGTTTAAAGATAAACATTATCGTAAGACTTTAGGTCGAACTAAATGTTGATGATAATGATGATTTATTAAGGAAACATAAATGAAGAAGGATGAGCGTGAATGGAGAGGGAAGGTGTTGACTATAGGTTTGTTAGGTGTTTGGTATGTTTGGAGAGTCAGGTGATGAGAGAATGTTGTTTGTTGTTATGGAGAAGATGCAGGCTAAAGAGTTTGATTAGGTCTTGTAGCTGATTAATGTCATCAACTATGCTTCTCCTACTTGGAGATGGAGGTGGTGTGTGTTGAGTTTTGGTTGGCACTTTGAGGTGGAGAATAGTGTGAGTAACTATGTGAATTGAATGGGAGAGATAGGAAATGGAGGATGTGAGGAAACTTGTGGTGATGTGGGAGTATCCTTAATGTAAGGATTTGGTAATTCTTGATTGAGGTGATTGTTTTTTTGAGATGGTTCATGATGAGAAGTGAGTGGTTTTGGAATTGGTGTAGATGAATTTACATTGAGCTCATTGTAAGTGTTACAAGGGTTTAGTTTCTTCCTCCAAATGGGTTTCACACTTATTTTGGCTACCTTTATGGTTTGATGTAGGTTTGTTAGAGATGTCATTGTGAGGATGATTGTGATGAGATGATTGTGATGAGGAGAGTCCGTGTGGAATGTAGTAGATGGTTGTTAATATTGATGAACAAAGGTAAAAATGTAAAAACGATAGAACATTATGATGACTCAACAACACTTAAAGGTTGAATATCATCTTTGTGTTCTTCACTTGCCAAAAAACGGAAATGAACAAATGAAAGACACGATATTGTGATGACTCAACAACACTTTGAAGATTGAATATCTTCTTTTTGTTCTTCAGCTTATTAAACGGAAGTGAAATGCGTGGATAGACCATTCTTTTACGTAAAT
The DNA here is from genome assembly GCA_026074375.1 of Tanacetum coccineum. Classification (NCBI taxonomy): domain Eukaryota; kingdom Viridiplantae; phylum Streptophyta; class Magnoliopsida; order Asterales; family Asteraceae; genus Tanacetum; species Tanacetum coccineum. Next base: position 6,829 of record BQNB010102198.1, read on the forward strand.
CACTTGACTTTTGACAACCATAGGCACACATCTTATGAAGTGTCGGATATGAAGATGAGACACATTCATTACGAAATTCACTTTGGGGAATGGTTACATGTGAATCTCTGTTAATGACAAGGTGGATGACTCAGGTTGTTAGTAGTAAAGGATGTCTTGGTTTTTCATTTCACTATGGTGATTTTGGATGTACTAAGAATAATGATCAACTAACAAGAGTGACTAATAGTTATGAGGTTTGAGTGTATGGTAGAAGTGTATCTTGTGGTTTATAGTGAATAAGAATCACCTATGTGAGTTCTTGAGAGTGTTTGGTTAAAGGATATATGTGAAGATGTGTGTTTTCCCTTCCCTTTTAATTCGTGCTCATCCGGACATAAGTTGTGGAATAAAAAGTTTAGGGATGGTTAGAATAAATGAAGAAAATAACGACGCAGTCGATAAGCTTACAATTTCATGAATGGATGATGGTTAGCAAAACTATAACTTCATCCGCGAAGTTTGTCGGCTCATCCTCGAATATTGCGAATGTTCGTAGAGAACAATCACACAACGAGTACGGGGTTGTCTATAAAGGTGGTAACGGAAATGTGGACGGAAGATAATAAACCCATCTAATATAATAATAGAGGCATGATTAAGGTTTTTGTTAAACGACTTAGACATGAACAATAAGTTTCATTTTAATTTGCATTTTGCGAATTAAAAATGCTTAAACATTTCGGATGAAATGATTAAGTTGTCGAGATTTATCGGAATGTATTTAATAGTAACAAGACTATTAAAATAGAATGAACACTTTATAGCTTTGTTTCATCATTCCTAGACCTAGACAAAAAAAAATAAACATTTCACGTTTGATTTGTTTAGTGAGGATGCCAACGATGTTGTCTAGATTGACTAATGGAAAAGCCTAAATTTCTACGTGCTAGTGTGTACTCCTAAATGAGATACAAAGTTTATCGATGATACTATCATTAGGAAATATATTAGGAAGAGAGCCATTTAATCAAATTAGAGAATGAATATGAGACTATCACTAGTGGTGCTCAATTCAGGCTAAACATGACCATTTTTACGGGTTATACCACGAACCCAACTTCACTCTTGGAAGCAATTCAACCGTTAGGTCAAATTAAATTTCTAGTGCAATAGATTCTCCAGTAGTCAGTTCTCATTTAGACAAAATAGAATTCTTATATTTTCCTACGAATGTAAGCAAAGAAAAATTTGTATATCTTTTCATAGAGAACCTAACATGACTCAACTAACATACTTTAATTCCGGTTCGCATAATCCTAATCAAGATGTGTCGAATTCCAAGATAAGCGTAAGCAAGATGTTTTAGTCTTTTGTTCAAGATCTATAGGTTGTTTGATTTCGATTACATATTGTTTGAGTTATGGATGGACTTAAAATTAGTCCATCTACATGTTGTAGTTGTCCATGTGAATAGTTAACGTGTTTTGGTTTTTCAAAAGCCAAAAGATGTGTTTATTTGTGACAATGCAAATATAGTTATACTTGATAGTGTTTTACGAATTCTCATTTCATGCCAATGTGAAGTGAATCCATCAAATTATTATCTTAAGTGAGTTTGTGATCTAGATGATAAATGTCTGAAAAAGCATATTGTTTTTAAATATACTTCTCTAAAATTAATATTTTATCAATGTTGTATAATCATAATTACATAAGTATTTGAATAAATATATTTTTTACGTGTTTATGCATTATAATATTGTTGATAGGTTATTTTTCAATTCAATAACATATTATTTATTCAAATGATACGTAGTAGGATTTTTTTGATAACACAACCATTATGCTAACGAAAGAAAATAAGATGCATAGGATATATATTATCCTTTATCAATCGTTTAATACGATAAGTCCATAAAATCATTAAACATAATGTTTCCCAAACATCATGTTATCCTAGGTGAATAAACAAGAATATTATTTTTATTTTAGAATTTAGTTAAAAGTGAATTTTAGCTATGAGTTGTGCTTTTATGTTGTATGAGCACCCAAAGTTTACTATATTAATTAGTTTGCTCGTGTTTTGGTTTTTTTCGGAAATGACACATTTACCAATTCATTGCAATGTAAAATTGCTTGCATATTTCGGAACGAAAAACATCCCAAGTCGGTCGATCCTACTTCATTGTGTATTTGATGCGTGTATAAACATATTATATAATATTTGAGAGACCCAACCATTGGACAAGTAGACCAATATGGCATCATCAACAAAAGTGTGATATATGATCTGGTGGCATATTCTTTCATCTAGAAAATATGTAATTATTTTCATACAAACAAGTGTATTTGAGTGAGTTAGATCAAGATAATATCTTTTGTTATATATTGATATAGTTTTAAAGCTAAACAAATAAGAATCCAAGTTCATGTCCATACAAAAACGAAACTTGTCCAATTCCGATTCAATAAAGATATCAATCATAATTTGAATAATGAATTGATATATTCTCGAAATCTTTCTTAACCTTCACTAACACTCATTTAAAAAACACATTTAAATAGTGTGTTCCATTAATCCAAAGATTAGTTGTAAGGTGAGGTTGATGAATAATGATAAGTTAATTTCTTATTCCAAGATTATCGTAAATTTTACTTATGCGAAAAACTATTTGTTGTTATGTATAATATACATAGTTTTTGACATTTTATGAGTATATATACTCCCTCTGTCCCATATTAAGTGTCCACTTTGACTTTTTAAGGTCTTTTTTCATCAACTTTAACCGTAAATATTTGTGTTTGTGTTATATAATACGTAATGAAAATTATACTAATAAATAATACATTCAAAACTCTATCAATTCATATATTTTACATCAACTATCATATAACATAAAAACAAATATTTAAGGTCAAAGATGATGGAAAAAAACTTTAAAAAGTCAAACTGGACACTTAATGTGGGACGGAGGTAGTATGAGTTTTCTAACAATTTTTATACAACACACATATTTTGTAAAATACTACTCCCTCCGTCCTAATTTATTAGTCCCATTTTGACTTTTTGAATTCTTTATTTTTTAACTTTGACCATAAATATTTTTATTTGTGTTTTATAATACTTGATGAAACTTATACTAATGAAAACACGTTTTAAAACCCAATTTATTTATATATTTTGCATCAAGTATTATATAACACAAACACAAATATTTATGGTCAAAGTTGGAAAATAAATACTTCAAAAAGTCAAAATGGGACTAATAAATTGGGACGGATGGAGTATATGTTTTTAGAAAAATATAATTATGTTGTATTTTTAGAACCATGCAAGCACAAGCATTTTTGTTTTCTTATTTACTGATGTATTAATACAATTTTCTTTATATAACAACCCAAGGTAAAAAAGCAAGCTTTAATAAATATTTAAACCGTGTTGTGAAAATAGATTAAATACGTTGGAAATATTTAGGGTGACTGTTTGAACCTATTTAATAATAAACTTGAAATTATTGAACTTTTTATTTATAATATAATTCCCTTACTCAAAAGATTTACAAGATGTTTATGTGACATTTGTAAATTAAGTGATCTATGCGTATATGCAATGCAAGAGCAATTTCGTAATCTTAATGCAAGAAATCTAGCATAAGTTCTAGTTAGGCATAATTCGAAAAACTAGCTACAAACAAATAGTGTACATGGCACATGTGCTTAGATATTCAATTAGCTCAATTAGAAATAGCAACAATCATTTAATAATTTCTATTAACAAACTTAAGACACAAAGAAGTGCATATAATCACATAGCATAACACATAAAAGTTCTTGTCGTCGTTTTGTGTATAAGATACAACAACGTATACATAGCTCAGTTTTATTTGAAAATAAAATACTTTCCTCCCTATTTCAAAAATCAAGTTTAATATTTTTCTGAAAAGTTAATTACATTATTTTTCAAAGATATATCGACTAGAAATGTCCGACTCGAAAGGAAAAGATAAAATGCAAGTTTTACGTTAAAACGAGACTCAACGTTTTGGACATTAAGTAGTATTTTTCCTTTCTGACTAGATTAAGTTTGAAATAAATACTTAAAAGTATTTTTATATGAAAGTAGACTCAATTCTCTTTCAGAAAATGACGGAGTGGCAGCGACGTCTAAAACGACTTATACGGTTGATTTTATATGATTTTTCAAAGTTTCTGAAAAACTGCTGAATTAGACAGGTGGTCCCCTTAAAATTAAGGGTGCCGCCCAGGAATTAATGGGGCCGCCCAAATATTTAAGGGGGCCGCCCATCTGATACTCAGAATTACGATTTTTGTAAAAAATTATTTTCTGACTTTGCGAAAAGGTGTACAACTTTCTGAATTTGATACCGAACATATAACGCTTATTTTAATCATCATTTTTATCTCGAGCGAGTATAATTAGTGTATATAACATCAAAACTAATACAAGTTAATCAACAAAACACTTTTCATATTTAATCCCTCTTAATGGGTAATTTGATGCATAGATCGTACTCAATTTTTAAAACCATTTGTTTTGAAAATTAGAGCGACATGGCTCTTGATACCAATTGTGAAAATCGTAAAGAGGGGGTGAATACGTTTTCCTTTTTAAAATCTTAAAAATGTTTCGTATCAAATCACCGATCAAGCGTGATATAATATGAAGAGTGTTTATATAAATTATATACCAACAATACATATTCACTTCATTCCATGACACAAACACAATCAAAACTATATAAGCAACACAACACACAATTGCAAATATAAATATAGAGCGATAAATGCAAGTATAAATGTAAAGAGATAAGTAAAAGGAAATACAAACCGGACACGATGATTTATATGTTCGTCACGAAGCACCACTTTACCCTACTCACTCCTGAGCACCAAACTCAGATTATCTTCATAGTTAACAAGCTCCCTTAGCGAGAGAAAACAATACACAATGTTGCTTATATCAATTTCTGACACTAAGCTAGATGTCGAGTTCTAATCTTAGCTAGAACCAATCTATCATGACTTCACAACACAACTACACAACTTCTTCACTTTACAACTTCACAACTTCACTTCACAACTTCACTACACTTCACATCTTACCTACACTTCACAACTTTACATCACCAAGACACTACCAAGATCATCATGATCGACATACCTTCTTATAACACCATGATCTAACTATTAACACTTTCGGAATCACATGACTATCGATCTATACATTGTGAATGTAAACATGCACGAATGCACTAACTAAACTATAAAACTATCGCATCCTTTGATGATACGAGATTCTTGCTTCTGCACATGAATGCATGGATGATTTAGATTACATTTAAACAAACTTATTACAAGTTAAGTAGATCAAAAAGAAAGAGAAGTTTGAAAAGAAAGTTTAGATTTGAGAAAAACTAGTCAGAGAGGTGAGCAAAATCTGTAGAAACAGTCCACAATATATAAGGAAAATATTAATTTTTTATTTTGCAGTCCCCTATAATTATACAAAGGGCGGTCCCTTAATTATGTCGATCCCCTAATTAATTAAGGGGTCGCCCATTTTCAGACGCTTCCATTTTTGTGTCTTTTTGTGGGGAAGGGTTTTTTCTTGAAAACTTTTCTAGGCCGTTGTGTGGTAGAAAATTTGAAAATCAAAATGTTTATTTTGAATAAAACATTTCATATAAATACAAAAATGTTTTGTATATGTTTTTTAAAAATGTTTGTCCCATTTTATAAAAAAAATGTAAGGTTTGGAAACAATAGAAAACTTCTTGATCATTCAGACAAATTTACAGTTGTTTGTTCATAACCTTAGTGCTTTACGTCGAGTGCGAACTTAAATTTGTTGTTAAAGAAAACATAGACGTCGAAAGATTTGACATAGATATGATGATTGTGATTACGATAACTTAAAGCACTTGTACGTTATGTGTTATAAGTTACATGTTTGTAATCACAAAACATGAAAGAAACTGTATAGGATTAAATATCTAATGTAATATTTCTACCTAACATAACCTTCAAACAATTCTACTGAAGTCCAAGGGAATCACACTTTATTTACTTTTGTAATAATCGTTCAAATATCGATATCCTGTAAGAATAGAATTATGAGCATTCAATCTATGATTTCTTCTATTTTTTGCTGTGTTTCCATTACCATGAACGGCTAAGCACTTAAAGTGTTGGCTTAGTTATGTAATTGATGTTGTTATGATGTTTGTTTCTTGTTAAATTATGGTTTCGTTAGATATTCCTTGACTATCGTGTAACCCTGGGTTTTGGTAGTATGGGTGATTTAGACCTGGCTTGTCCCATTATTAGATTATCTAGTCAATATGGGATCCAACGGGTACTAGGTAGGATCACTAACTCATTACCTAGTGTAGAAACTAACCAGTCACCGCACTTATCACTTAATATACTTAAAAAGCATAGGAACTCTTTCAGAGAGGGTTAATAATCTTTATAGGTTATTAGATATGTTTTATGAATAGTTGGGATTAATCACTGCAACCTGAATAACCTACCTCCTAGATGATTTGGGACTAATTCGGAATCACATGAAGTATAGGATAGACTAAATAATCATTTTCAAGTCTATCGGCCTTAGAAACCACTAATGAAACCATAGTTTAACATTGCACAGGAAAATGTTTTCATAACAATAGTAATGAAGTAACTAGGTTAGCACATTTTCTCTTTTAATATCTTCAACTCTTTTATTTTTAGTGTTTAATTTTATTGTTATTTCTAATTCCTTTCAATTCAAATCAAAAACCATTTTCTTAAACATGACATTTCAAATTAAAACTAATTATAACTTAGCTCTTAGGACGACCTCGGATTTACCATTCTGTACCTCCCACGCTCTGGTTCTCTGCCCGTTAGTGCGTTGTCAGGTAGATCGAGTTTTATAAATTTAAAACTTGGTAAAAATTATATTAAAGAGAAAAATATCACATCAACCTACTCAAACGACACATCAAGTTTTTGGCGCCGTTGCCGGGGAGTGAAGTTGTTTAATTCTTATTTTATTTGTATTTTTAGTTTAGTGTAGCTTAGATTAATATGCATATTTATGTATTTGATTTTCTGCATTGTATATCTTTGCATATCGTGTGTTTGTGTGTTTTTTGCATTATTGCAGTCCGCTGTAATTTTTCTTAGTCGAATACTCAATACGGCGTATTCATCTTCATGGATATGTCATATAAATTGTTTCCGAATACTTAATACGGCATATTCATTTTCTTGGATACGGCGTATTAATTTTTTTTAAACAAATACAGCGTATTCGACTCTATCATCAATACGGCGTATTCAGTTTACTGAATACGGCATATTAGGCTAATTTACAGTTTTTCCTATCAAATTTATTACATGTTAAAATGGACGACCCCAACATTACTACGGAAGAGTATATCAGGCTTGAGGAAGAAAAGGCTTAAAAGCGTGGTAAGGTGTATAACTGGGAAACTGCTAAGTATGGTAAAATCTGGTATGATAAAGATGTTCACAACCTCATATCTGTTGAAACTGAATTCCCAGCTATAATGTTTAATGACACCTTAATGTCTGAACCCACGGTAAGTTCTCTTAACAATGAAATTGACTTTAGAATATCGTTTGATGAATCCGACGATGAAGATTACACGGTAATTTTTGACAAAAACTCGTTCTCTTATAAAATAATTTATGTCAATGATTTGAAAACGGATTCGGAAAATGATAACGAAAAAGTCAATATGCCTTCGTTTCCACCACCCGAGCCTACGGTCAGTTGTTTTGATGATTTAGACTTCTTTAAAGATTTTGAGAATGAATTTCCAGCCATTGTTTACAATAATGCTTAAACATCTAAATCAGATTTATTAACTGGACTGATTTTAAACCCTCAACATATCGATGAATTTGATTTGAAAGATGAAACATCATTGTCCAAATGTGATGAAGAGGAACAAAACGTTTTAAACTTTAATGATCTATTTCCTTTTAACATAATTTATCCTAATGATTCAAAATCGGATAAGGACAATGATGATGATAAAGTCGATATTGAACACTCTTCGGGGGATTCATCTGTCAAACCGTTACCTGATGTAATAAATACCGATGTTGGTGCCTATGCACATGGGTCAAATTAGCTTTTGGAAACAATTCATGATACATCTAATAAATTTTTCAAAACTGAAACTTTTATCAAGGGATTAAATTTTAATATCATGACTTGGAATCATCTTAACAAAGGGATGTCATTCATTTTCCTAATCAAGAATTTATATGTGCCATTTGGCATCCCGTTCGACCCCAAATTGTTTTATAAAGATGGGAGTAAATTGGGGCAAGTCTAACTTAAAGACTTTTCTGTAAACAAAAGTGCTTGCCGGGAGACAACCTAAAATGTATTTTCAATTTTATCGAGTATGTCTTCCCAGACGGTCTATACGGTGTATCCAAACCCCATGGATATGACGCATTGACTATCTGGATGTTATCTGGTCTTTATTTTTCTGTACAGTTTTAGGTATTTATTTCGAGTCTAACCAAACGAATACACGGAGATAGAATTGCATTTGTTTTCTGAGAATTTACATAGGACTTCAATGAAAGAAATATCAATGAATATTGGTGGAGAATTTACATATCTGGAGATCTTGAAGTGTTGGAGTCTTGAAACTTCAAGGCGGTTGTTCAACACAATTTTGCTAATAAACTCAACTTGGAGAATCTACCGAGCAAATATTAGGGGAGTTTCTCATTCTAATTCTTTTTAATTCCTGTATTTAATGTTTTATCTATACAACGAGGACGTTGTATAATTCAAGTGGGGGGATGGAATTAGAATGTTTAATTGTCCTAATTTTCACACTAAAATGCTTAAATTATGCTCAAATATAAAAAAAATTCAAGCATACTTTTGTGAAATTACTTGATACATAACTCGCACACAATAACCCTTGTTAGATATTGTGAGGATTTAACCTATCCGTTTTCAAATGTTTACCCAAATTCCACAAAATATGAGTGTGCCGGTGATGTAGTAGACTTTAGAACACGTACACGACAATGATGCTTCCGAGAGTTCGCAACCATCATGGGGGAAAATGTGTCTTCCCGGGACTTAGTTGGATTTATTGTTACGTGTAAACTTCCAGGGGGAAGTAGTGTAGACTACTTTACTTAGTATGGTTTATGAAGTATTCTGCATGCATTGAGAAGAATTGTTGCTGATTTCTCGCATGCACCCCCGAACGAATATTCACCAAGCCCTAATGACAAGAAGCAGGAGTATTTGGTGTGGTTTGACTTCTACAAATTTCCGCTGTGCACGTCAATGACAAGTAGAAGGAATTGTTTAAGCTTACTTCAAAGTTTCAGAATATGGCTTAAGAAAAGGGATTTGGTTAGGGGGAAGCTGATTCAGAAACTTCGCCAAAAAGGAGTCTATGAAGAAAGCTTTTTCAAGACATGCTGCTTGATTGCGGGGGAAAGTTAATCCAGTTATCATGCTACTTCAATGGTTCCAGAACAAAGTAAAGAAAATGAAGATCCAAGCTGATAACAAGTTTCATGAACAGGAGAACTCAGAGACAACTTCAGCTTGGGAAGGCTTTGGAGATTTTATTTAATTGTTATTTGTACATGTTAGTTACATTGATAAAGTAATTCGTTTGTGTTCTACATATTGGGGGAAGATTTGTTTAGGCATTAAATATGTTGACTAAAATGATTACATTAAAGTCAGTGTCGGTATGAACTAGGACAATAAATGTGTTGACTAGACAATAAATGTGTTGACTAGATAATAAATGTGTTGACTAGTCAACATTATGATTGTTAGGAAACCAACACAAGGACAATAAATGTGTTGACTAGACAATAAATGTGTTGACTAGTCAACATTATGATAGTTAGGATTAGGAAACCGACACAAAGACTATAAATACCCCCTCCTATACTTCCATAGGAGAGGAGAGGATTCATTTGTAACATTTCACATAAGGTGTGTGTGTGTGTTTTTTTTCTCTCTCCTATCACACACACATCTTTCCCTTTTTTTCTATCATCATCAATAATATGGCTACTCATTTGTTTCATCCTCCTCGACCTCCGGATCTTGTTTTTCCTAGTGTTTCTTATGGTTAACAATTGGTATCAGAGCCTACAAGATTGATGTATTGATTTGGTTTGTTTTTTTTTTTGTTATTGATTTCGAAAAAAAAAAGGTTTTATTGTTTTTGATTATTTGTGTGTTTTTGATTCTTGATTCAAAGACGGCTTATGTTTAATCTAATATCATTCAAACCATCTTGTTTGCAATCAACGATCTCGTGATTCTCGTTTGTTCATTTTTTTTGTTCGTGTATTGTTTAGCAAAAAAAAGGGGTCTTTGTTTGTGTTTTTGTGCTCACTGAACGAGTCATTCGATCTAGAGGATCTTTATCGAAAAAAAAAAATATAAAAAAAAAAAAAACAAAAAAAAAAATAATAAAAAAAAAAAAAAAAAAAAAAAATATACAAAAAAAAAAAACCAAAAAAAAAAAAAAAAACCAGAGTGGGAAATCTTGCAAGGTTCGAACGAGTGGAAATCTAGCAAGGTTCGAACGAGTGGAAATTTAGCAAGGTTCGAACGAGTGGAAATCTAGCAAGGTTCGAACGAGTGGAAATCTAGCAAGGTTCGAACGAGTGGAAATCTAGAAAGGGATCTCTGGTATTTTTGATGTTAATAACCGAACACTTATGGGAATCTATCAGTAATTGTTTGTGTACCGCAGGTAGTACTGACTTGATTCTATGGTGATATGATTCTGGATGCTAAAGGACATATAGACCGATATCGTGCAACGTATTATAAATTTGTAGATAAGTTCTTTGGTACAGAGAGATTTGGCAACGATGAATAATCAGCGATTCATTGCTATGGTGATTTAAACTTGGTGGGTGTGTGACACTTATCATCTCTCGGGTCCTATTATGTTGAAGGACTCAAGACACAACCTATTCTCTGTAGGAATGTTTGTGATGGAGGTTTAGAAGTGCTTTCCGAATGCTATTCGTGTCACATCCGCCAACTACGATATGTGGATCTCCTCAATAGCGTTCACGGACAACAACCTGTACTCCATCTCACTAAATGGTATGATGTTCAGCTTCTCCCGTTTGCTTGCTTACAAAAGCCTCTTCAACGAAGTCATGGTTTTATGGCATTAGTCGGTTGTATCATATTGAATTTACGGACAATGAATGAATTGCTCGGAAATTGTTCAGAGGGACGTACCATGCTGAAATATGCCAAAAGGACCATTTGTGTCCATCTTGTCAGCTCGGTAAAAGCAAGAAAGCATCACATCCACTAAAGACGGAAAACACCAATACTGAAGTTCTCCATACACTACATATGGACCTCTGTGGACCAATGAGAACGGAAGTATCATCGGAAAGAAGTATGTGTTGGTATAGTAGATGATTACACCAAGATTTGGTTGGTTACGATTTCTTCGAACAAAAGGATGAAACTCTCACAAGTGATTGAGAAGTTTATTGTGAAGACTTTCGAGGCCCCTAATGCAACTGTTCGCTTCGTTCAGATCAGATAATGGAACGGAGTTTGTGAATAAGACTCTCGACGGATGGTTTGAGAGTGTTGGTATTTCTCATGAAACGAGCGTACCTCGGTCTCCACAACAGAACGGCGTTGTCGAAAGACGGAACCGAACTCTTATGGAAGCTGCTCGTACTATGCTCATATTGCGAAAGCTCCACTGTTCCTATGGGCTGAGCTGTAGCCTCTGCGTGTTATACTCTAATCGTTCTCTTGTACACCACGATTCACAGGAAAAACTATTATGAACTGCTGAGGGAAAGAAACTCCTAATCTACAATAATCCGAGTGTTTGGATCTCTGTGCTATCCTACCAATGACTATGATGACGTTGGTAAACTCAAGGCGAAAGCAGATATAGGTATATTTGTTGGCTATGCACCTACCAAGAAGGCGTACCGAATCTACAACAAACGAACGCGCAAGATTCAGGAAACCCGTTCTGTGCCTTTTCGATGCATTAACGAAGATTGACGTCTGTTCCAAAACAGTTCAGGACTCGGCACCTTCACAAATGACTTCTGTCGCCTCTCTCCAGTACAGAACTCGAACTTACTGCTTTACAGTCAGGACGCAGCCGTTCTGCACTAGTAAAGTCCAGATACCACTAGTGTCCCTCTACAACGAAAAAGGTAGATGATTTGTTTTTATTTCAATTGGTTTGATGATGATGAGGTTGTTCCGATACCTCCGGTTGTTCCGATAACTCCGGTTAATGTTCCTGCTGCCCCGGCACCCGAGAATGCCATAGGTTCACCTTCCACAACAGTTATCTCAGAAGGCGCTCCTGCAGTTACTGAAAGCCTCTTGCTCTTCAAATACCTCTTCCAGACACTAGTGATTCTGATGATGAAACACTATTCAATCATGTTGACCTAGTAATGAGTTTGGACACTATAATGCTCCTGAAATCCGATTTCAGTAGCATCTTCTTCCAACTCTGTAAATATCGAGTTACTTTCCAACAACAATTACTCACGTGCAAAAAGTGGACTCAAGCACATCCGCTGAAAACATTATTGGGGTAAAGATCGTCCTGTCTTTCCAGAAACAGCTAGGAAAAACGAGCGATGTGGTGTTTCTTAATGAATTCTTAATCATGTTGAACCAAAGCATACAAGCAGCTCAGTGAACTCGTGCTGGGATTGTGGCATATGCAGGAAGAATCATGAGTTTGAGCAAGTCTAGATGTATGGATACTTGTCTTTTTTATTTTTTTTTTTTTATACCCTGTCAGATTAATATTCTTATCATCCCGCTCAAATGGATTTTCAAATTAAGTTGATGAATATGGAGAACGTATTGCAAGAAACAAAAGTCTTCGGTTAGATGGAGGAAAGGTTATCGTAGGAAGATGGTATTGAATTTGAAGACACATTTGATCCGGTTGATAGATCTAGAAGCGATCAGAATATTAATTGCTCAACGCAGCGAGTATGACAGGTCATCTTCCGATGACGTGAAACCGCCTTCCATCAAACGGCGAACTGATTGAGTTGTCTTGTGGGTAGTCAACCAGACGGATTTGTAGGATCCGGAGCATCCATCGCATGTGTACGACTCAAGAAAGCTCTCTATGGACTCAAACAAAGCTCACGATATTAACTAAAAAATTGTGCATGGTATGACAAGCTATCTGCGTTTTCTTTATCAAGTTAGGATTTGCAAAGGGCGTGGTCGATCCTACACTCTTCACGAGAAAAACGGGAAAAACATCTTCTACGGTAGCAAATATATGTAGATGATATTTCTATGCTCTTCACAACGCAAAGCTGCAAATTATTTTCATTTGAAATGACTTCAGCTTTCAAGAAGATGTCGTTGATGGACAATTGTCAATTTCTTTTTAGGATTGCAGGTTTCTCAAATTCCCAGAGGCATCTTTATCATCCAATCCAAATATGCTCAGAATCTTCAAAAGTTGGTTTTGACTCTTGCAAACCCATTGACACTCAAATGGCGGAGCGTCCCAACCTTGTTGAAGATAAGGGAGGAAAGCTAATAGATATATCACGATATTTGTGGTATGGTTGGGGGGCTTCCTTATGTATCTTAGTGCTCTAGGAACTGACATAGGTATTTGCATGTTTGTAGTGTGCACGATCCAGGCTAATCCTACTGAAATGCACCTTACTGCTATAAAGCGGATCTTTTGATACTTTAAAGGTACCATTCATTGGGTCTGTTGTATCCGAAGGGACTTCGGCTTTGTAACTAATAGCTTTTGCAGATGTGAATATGCAGGATGTCAGACTACACGGAGAAGTACTTCTGGTTCAAGCTAAATTTCTTGGACTTCGGCTTGTTAGCTGTGTCATCAAAAAGCAGAAAAGTTCTGCCATCTCACATAGGAAGCTGAATACAACGCCCATATCAAGATGCTGTGTCTCAAATCTTGATGCGTTCTCAACTCCGGGGATATGGATTTGGTTCACAAAATTCCGATGTATTGCGACAATTCAAAGTGCTATTGATCTATGCTTGTAATAGTGTTCAACACTCGCGGCTCCAAGCACAATGTTATAGTAACCATCATCAAAAAAGGGGGGTAGAGGTTTGAAAGAAAGTTGTTGAGTTATATTTCGTGGAGACAAAATACCAATTGGCTGACATTTTTACAAAGGCATTACCGAGAGAGCGCTTCGCAACACTACTCCCACTGCTTGGAGTTAAACAAATGTCACCAGAGACTCTGAAGGAACTACAGGATGAGTCGTATACGAGTAACCAAGTGTTTCACAAGTGTATCCTGTATATTGTAAAAAAAATAAAAATAAATAAAAAAAAAAAAAAAAAATTTATGGCTTGCAGTTACTTCAGACTGTAACCCGGTCTTAACCCAGAGACTTAATGTACGTTTCAGTGCATTATTTCTTCCACAGACAAGAAGTTGTCTAAGCCCCGAACTATTTTTTCTCATAAACAATTTGTTTTTATCAAACATGTTCGGGATGACCAAATCAGACTGTGACTATAGCTCTTTAGATAGAACACGGGTCATAGTTTGAGGGGGAGAATCAGTACTACTAACAGTTTTGCAGGTCAAAAGGACGTACTGTTGCTGATTCTATTGCTGAAAGATTGACACGACCAACCGTCTTATCCAAGTTAATGACAGAATGACAGTATCATTCGGTATGGGTATTCTAAAGGTCTTGTTTCAATTACTCACTTGATATTTGTGCTATTTCACCTCACCTCATACGTTGAGGGGGAGATTGAAACATTTTAAGTCCATTCTAGATCAAAACCATTCACAAGTTTCATACTTTTGATCGGGGGAGAGAATGTGACTTAAACATGTAAAACGGATAATTAATGATTCGATTGATTCTAAAATGCTAAAGTCCTATCCATGCATGTGCTAAACATCTTTCGATTATCGAACGAACATGTGTAGGGGAGGCATAGTGTTAAAAAAAAATGATCAAAAATGTCAAGATACCAAAAGTTTGTGTTATACACACGTATCTTGATAACTGACAAAGAATCTTTTGTTTCATGTTCGTGAAAGTGATCTTATGGAATGCTGAGGAAAGAGATGTTGTACCACCAGGGTATTCGTATGAATGCTCATGCCTGGTCTTCGGACTGCGCCCACTAGTGAAGTGGATTTCCTTACAAGTACTCGTACAAGTTTGGATTTCCCAAGGCACTTCATATCTTTCGGGTTTTATTTCAAATACATCATCAGAGCATTTGATTAAACTTTCGTTTGTGCACCAAAAAATTTTATAAGCACATCGAATGGTTTTTTTTACAATTCTATTTTTGCCACTGGCTTCTACGGTAACTTAATTGTATTAAGATGTAAAAATGCTGATAAAAGGAATTATTTTTTTTTTTACGGTTTAGTCAGACAGATAGTAACTGTATGACTCACTCTTTACCATTAATTAGTAGAAATACTTTATAGTGTGGTAGTCTTCGACATCTGGTATAGAGTATGACGGCGAACATTAGGATCTGTAACTTAGGTATTAGAGGAAACTAGCTTGCTCACAGTACCGGAAACCTGTCAAGTAGGTTTCTTTGAATGAATCTATCTGATCACAGGTACAGTATTCATACTGTAATCATTGATCCTCACGGAATCAGAGGTTAATGTAACCGACCAGATTGAGTATCGTCTATACTCGGTCCTTCAAAATAAAAAACCTTTGTGTGTTCACAAAAGTTTTTTTAGAACAACTTAAGTGGATTTTGTCATAACAAAATGGTTTTGTTGGTGTCTAAATTGTTATATCATGGCGAATGACGACTCAAAGTTTCCGATGCAAGACATGTGCTCATATCCATACCACACTATCTGAAGTAATCAAGAAAGTTTACATTCAAAGCTTCCGCACAATCTCTGAAAATCAATGTCTTCTTCAAATGTTAAACGTTATGGAGATTAGAAAGAAGTTAACATATCAAAAGCTTTTCAGATTCCAACAGATATGAGCATGTGAGACTAAAGATCAGCGTATGGCAAAGTCAAAGTGAAAGAAGATCACAAAGTAATTCAGAGAAGTAAAGCTTAAACAAGTCAAAGATCAAGATCAAGTCATCACATCAAGTTCTGAAGATCATGATCAAGGTGTTAAAGATTGAATTACCAAAGCACAACAAGTGAAGTACCCTATCAACAACGAGCTAAAGAGACAAGCACGAGTGAGCTTCAAACAACTTCTCATGACCTCATCTAGGGGGAGATTGTTAGGATCACATAAATGGACCCGAACAAAGAAGCTTCGGTCACTCGAAAATACAAGACAAAAATCTAGCTCGAAAGACAATGTAAATTAATGTAATTGGGCATTTATTGAAAAAGCCCATCAAAGCCCAAAGGCCTCTTTAGGTCTCATAGTAAGGCTATATAAAGCCATTTTTATTTTCATTTTTAGGTTAGCTACTCCATAATATTTTTCATCTTTAGGGTGTGTAGCAACTCTTGTTTCTTTCAATCAAAAGTTCTTTAATGTTTAATCTTTTGTGCTATTCGGGTCCATTTATGTGATCCTAACACTTATTTTAAGTATACATATACTTATGATCAAATCACTACACAAAGGTTAAGTTCCAAATTCGGACTGAAAACTCACTTTCACCATTTTTGATGCCATTTACAAACCATATTGAATTGGTTGATCATCCAATTGGTGCAGAACCTACATTATTTTATCTAGGTCTCATAGTTTTAGGTTTTTAGCCAACTCAGTACGTAAGTATGACGTTTTGTGCCATATGTATAGCAAGGTCATAACTGATGTCTTTTGGTAAAATGGTCATAACTCATTCAATTTTTACTTTCCATTGAGTATCCAATTAGCCATATGTTCATAACTCAATTCTCTGCAACCTAGGTAAATCAAATCAACCATTAAGCCAACCTAAAAATCCAGAACTTGCTGTTAACAACAACCCATAATTTTTAGTGATTTCTAGCTAGTTTCAATAGTTGATTAAGCTATTTTTACCCTAGATCTATGCATGCATGAACTATTTCACCTCTTGATCATCATATATCATACATGTACATACATAAAATGAAATCAAAAATATAAATACAACAAGAACAATTAAAGATTATACCCAACAATATGGGAAAATGATGAATATTTGTCCAAAACAATGGAAGCCTTCTACACCACTCTTGATCTTTACCCCAAATTAATTTTTGACCACCATTTTATTTACCCAAAATGACTTTATAATACTTGTGTAATCTCAGCCCCAATCTTGAATATAAACCTTTTTGAATACTTCTTTAAATCACCACAAAAATATAGTAACCATATGATAAGTGCTTAATTACACATATCTTTTACCTCTAAAAACGAGCTTAAATGACCAAAAACAGACAAAAACTGCCA
>BQNB010102199.1:6426-24297 GCA_026074375.1 Tanacetum coccineum
TAAAACACATAAGATGTCTAATATTATTTGAGTATTCAAAATGGGCAACACCTTTAGATTAAAAGATGTCATTGAATTCTTGCTAGGCCTGAATCCCCCACATTGAATCTCTCAAGAAGATTGTCCTTATATAGTTTTTGACTTTAAAACAAATCCATATTGGTTCACATAACATTAGTTCCAAGAACCATATTCAACAACTAATGAAGTTCATGTCAATCTTGACTCCAACATGTCATTAGTGGATTTGTTTATCTTCTTATCACTTCAAGTGATAATTATACCATCTATGTATAAACACAAGAGTACATATATGCTATCGATCACAAATACATCCATTAATTTCAAATCCACATTCTTACCTGATATGGTGAAAATTGATGTCCTTGTTTGGACTTAGCAAGCCTACAAACTTTGCTCTCTAGTCCAGAGCCATGAAACCCTCAGGTTGGTTCATGTATAATAGTTTTTCTAAATCCCCGTTTAGAAATGTCATTTTCACATCCATTTGATCAACTTCTATTTTTCTTAATGCGACAATAGCAAGTACCATTCTAATCGAGGTTATTCGCGTAACAGGCAAATAAGTATCAAAGTAATCTAGACCTTCGCTTTGTCTAAATCCTTTGATTGCCAATCTTGCTTTATACTTGTCAATGGTTCCATCAGTTTTCATCTTCTTCTTGAAGACCCATTTATAGCCTAGTGGTTTACAACCCGAAAGTAAACCCACGAGCTCTCAAGTATGATTTTATAAAATAGAATCTATTTCACTTTTAATGGCTTCTTTACATTGAGTCATTTCGAGGAAGTTATCGCTTCTCAATAATAAGTAGGATCATTTTCTACCATAAAAGTGTAGGATATTGGAAATCATAACACAATGGAAGATGGATGGATTAGTCAAGTCTAGAGAGAGAAAGTTAGAGAGAAAAACTTTCTAGTAAGAGAAAATGAACTTGTATTATGAAATGACTAACCACCTCTTCCATGGCATGGAAGAGGCTTATATAGTGAGTTACAAACTGGCCTAAAGGCCATGATATAGGTCTTACACGTTGGGTTTAATACCCGGCCCATTACCGATTGTTATACATTAAACGATTAACTACGAGCTACTATTAACGGTAAAATACACAGGGTGGCCGAGTCTTTTTCTAATATCTAACAATCTCTCCTAAGGGAGGTCACCCTAGAAAATACTAACTTACGCTCAATAATCTTTTGATTGATCTTGTGTTCAGCTCGTAGTCTTTGATTCTTCATGTAATATCTTGTACATTGATGTAGTAGTCTTTGTATTGTGTCTTGTAATTATACTTGATATGTGATCTTGAGCTTCTTTGAGATCATCAGCCAAATTTAATCTCTGATCATCAACTTGTGGTCTTTCGCCGTCTTGTGCTTGTGACATCTGGACCGGCATGCTCATACCTTTCTTTATGGTGAAAGTTTGAATATTCGTCGTTCTTGAAGTTCCTTTAGCTTTAATACTTGATCACTTTGAGAGGACTTTGATATCAGAGTTACAAAAGCTTTGAAATGTATACTTGAGCTTTCACTAGGTCATTAGATGTATCGGTCGAGTATGAGCATGCGGTTATAAAATAGACTCCACTGGAACGAGGTATCTCCATCTCCATCTTTACATGAACTTGTAATACAACAATTAGCAATAAAGCTTGTGGACGAATATGGCTTTGTCATTCGCCCGAGTTTGTGATCAGGTAGATTCAATCTTAAGAAGAATCTCCTTGATAGGATTTCTAGTATAAGTGTCGGATCTTCCAATGTATGAACATCAGAATCACCTAACTTGCCTGTTCTCTTAATCGGAACGTCTCAAAGCAGACAACACGATAAGAGTGAATCTGTTAGTTACTATCTTACCGATTGAAGAGGAAAATTGATTTGAAAATCAATCGACGTGTCACTTGAGAAAGTGTTTTTGTGACACGTCGAGAGTGTTAAGCTTTTATCAAAATTCATCAATCGTTAATTCATAATCTGGACCGATTCGATATCCAATGTCACAAGTTTGACCCATTAAGGATCTCATAAGTCACCTACCATAAGCTTGTTTGATGTTGGCTCAAGCAAGATTTCCATCTTCATTGTGAACACATAAGTGTCACTCGGATGTTCTGGCAAAACCACAAGGATTATCATAAGAAGGATAATGCATAAGACTCTTATGATAATCCTTGTATTCACATTGTGAGAATGACAAGTAAACATGGAATAGTGTCCTACTTAGATTAATTAATGATCTCTTGGCTCTAGACTCAATTGTGCGTTTTTGGTTTTAGTAATCGAATGCTGGAGCGGACTGCCACCTTTTCAATATCAACTAACTCGGAGTAAGAAAGTCAATAGATTACGTGTTTAGTCTCCGTGAGAAACGAAACAAAAATCTTTTGAGAGATTCTGAGTGGCTTCAAAATGGGAATGGTCCTGAGTCAGTCCTCAACTGTTACATCAGGACAAATTAAATTTTACCTCCTAAAACCAGCAGAAGAAATAGGTGGCAGGAAAGAGAAAGAACAAGCTTAGGACAATCTTGCTAATGGCCATTCCAGAAGATCATTCTAGCAAAATTCATAAGATGACTGATGCAATAGAGATGTGGAATGCCATCAAAATCCAGTTTTAGTGGAAATGATGAATCCCAAAAAGATGCAGAAGAAGTACATCTTGAAGAAACTCAGTTGAGGATTCATTGTATCCAATCAACAGATGCGGGATTCACCAAAGGCTATGAGAGATTCCCAAAGTCTTACTCAGTCAAGTTACGAGAATTCCACTGGATAGAAGGTGTATCTTACTTGAAGATGCAAATTCATAAATTTCTAAGATCTCATACCTTTTTTGCTTGCGTTATAAACGTCTTCATTAATAATGAGGAACATACCAGGATAATGACTAGTCTTAGTTCTTGATGACTTGTACAAACAATCTAAGTGTTCTTTGACATAAATGATGTAAAAAGGCTCTACTGCATCATTTTTCTTTTTCCACTTGCTAAAATGTCAGCAATTTGTTTCTGAAAAACACCTTGCAGTACTAATGTTGTTGTACAGCTTATGGTGTTTCTTATATCTTATGGTCATAATTCAAGCATGATGAACAAACAATCATCATATTCACTGCTTGCAAGCTCAATCAAGTTGTCCTCAATATGGATCATGAGGACTTAGAACAGGTTCGATGAAATTTGACCTTGAAGAAATGACATTTAAAATGGCTAATGGCAATGATCTCCATGCTGAATGAAGAAAGTTCATACAGAAGAACTGGTAAGAAAGCTACAACTGCCAAATTGGAATGTACAACTGCCTATTAATACAGGGCATTTTTCAAGAGATGTGCAGAGAAACAAAGGAAGGATAACTTGATGATGCGGATGGATGGAATCCTGGAAAAAAAGTTGGAGCAGAACTGGTAAAGAAAGAAGAGTCTACTTAAAGCATTGGTAACAGTTGCATGGAAAAGTGTAGATGGACAACCTCATTTCAGAAGATGATGAAAAATATGCTTCATGGATGCAACAGTCCGGATCAGGACACACATGGTACCTTCCTGTTCTAAATGAGTGTAAAGAGTTATTCGTAACCTTAAGACTATATGATGTAGACGAGAGCACTTAGTGATGCTAGCGTTAGAAATAAAGGCTTATCCTCAAGGTCTTAGAAAGTAGAAGCCTCTCCCAACACCCTTACAGTAGTTGCCATCAACAGGTCAATTTTGAGTCCCTATGAACATATTATCAAATTTATGAAAATAGACTTTATGATGATAAAACAGATGTTCTATCTTACCAATTAGGGATATTGTTGGCTAAAGAGCAAAAGAAAAAAGATGAATTTAGAGTAATAGTAGGGTCTAAAGGAATCATTCTTCAAAAAATTGGTAAAATTAATAATTTCACTATGAGTGACCTATGAAAACATTGGGGCTCGGGTCTCTATGGTGATTACAGATATAGTGGGATTTTGAGTTATGAAAATGAAGTTTTGCAAAGTGTCTTTAAGAGCAATAAAAGTGATTTTGAAAAATCCACACTTTGCATAAAGGCTTGTTATAACATAGTGATAATCAAGTTGTTCCCCCACCACATGACAGGGAATTATATGCCCTCTGGACCTGATATTGAAATAGATGACTCACAATATACATATGGTCCAGAAAAGACTCAACCAAGTGAAATCTGTAATCCACAAAAATCAAATGAACTTGATACCTGTGACTCCTATACATGTGTTCAACAGATACTTTTGAATGTAGTGTCTCAAAACCAGTTGTCAATGAATCAATATAGAAGGTTCAACTAAGGTCTGTTCTGATGCTCTCATCATTAAAGAGTATGAATCTGATAGTGATGTTGAGTATCGTAGTGTCTGTACAAAAAAAGGACCATGATACACCTAGTTTGCTAAACAAGAAGTAAACAAACCACTAGGGAAAATGTCTAAGAATCACAAGTCTACCACATAGTCAAAAACACTAAAGGTTAACAACAAGAGTGAGTTCGGGGCATGGGTTTACTGAAAGAGCATGTTTTAGCTGTGTGTAGTTTTGTCTTTTAATAATGAGCATTATGATTATCATGTAAATTGGCTAAACAAGTTGAAACTAAACAAACTAATTATGTCTCTAGGGTTATGTGTACAGGGGAGAGGAAAACCAACATGGGAACAAAGTGTTTAAGGGGGTTAATTAAACAAATCAAATTTGTAACTTTAGCAGTACAAAAAAGACAATGGAAATAATCTAGTTATACTGCTAAAGGCTAGCAGTACTAACAACTTTAGTAATGCTCTAGAAAAAATGTTAACAGAACAGACCAGTACTAACTTGCACTGCTCTGAAAGTTAATACTGTTAAGCCCAATGTGAATGGTGTTAGACAAGCAAATGATTTTCACAAAATCATTCACCATCATCAAGGCCTTTCAAAAGAACAACAGTACTAAGAACAAATTTTTCAAACCAAAAAGTTTATACTGCTAAGGTAAAAGAAGTTAGTACTGTTGGGGATAATTGGGGGACCACTGGGTTGTTAAGTCCTCAGAGGGGTGTAAATTGGAGAACACCAGGATAAAACAAATTAATTTCTCAAAAAACAATGGTGGATCTCTGTTGAGAAATTATTCAACTTTCAAAGATCCACTAGGCAGACTCAAGCCCAAACAGGCTTGGGTCCCTAAGAGAGTCTAATCTCTTTCTCTTTAAATGTGCAGGAAAATCCACAAAGACAATCTAAAAGAATAAAGGAATTATCTGATAGTGGATGTTCCAGGCACTAGGCACATGAAACGGGGAACAAGGCTTACCTTGCATGACTTTCAAGACTTTAATGGTGGCCTGTTGCCTTTGGAGTTGTACAAGGCCCATATTACTGGTTAAAGGGAAATAAAAAACTGGTAAGTTAGATTTTGAGGATGTAAGCTTTGTGAAAGAACTTCAGCATTTCAATCTCTTTTCTGTGTCACAAATGTGTGACAAAAAGAACAAGGTTCTGTTTACTGACTCTGAATGTCTTGTTTTGTCTCCTGATTTTAAGTTACCTGATGAAAATCAAACTATTTTAAAGTCACCAACAAAACAATATGTCAGTTTCAATTTAGAGAACTTGTTCCTTCAGGAGGTTGGCTTGTTTTTAATTGCAAAGGATTACAACTGATGAAGCTAACAAGTGGCATAGGTAGGTTGGGTCAGTTTTACTCTTTCAAAAACCTAACCAGAATTGTGTAGGTCGAAACCTTGTCCCAGAGGGTTTACACTACTAAAGTTTTTCTCAATTGGGACTCACACTTGGTAGCTTGTCAGAAAGGAATAAGCAAAATCACAAAAGCTTCTTGTAAGGCCAAGGTTAGTTAGGGGGGGATTATTAGCCACACCCTACAACTTCTTCATATGGACTTTGTTTGACCTACATCTGCAAGGTAGCATAAATCATCAAGACCTATAGTTTTGGCTTATCACTGATGTTTTTAAGCAGATTTAGTTGGACATTTTTCTCTTAAGAACTATGGATGAAACTAAGTGCAATCCTTAAGGATTTTATATAAGGACAAATAGAGAGAACCAATTGAATCAAAAAGGTTAAAAATATTAGATGTGTTAATGGAACGGAATTTAATAACTGGGTTGTTATTGAATTCTATGGGTTAAATGGATCAAGAGGGATACAGCAATGCCAGAAACTCCACAACAAAATGGATGTTGATCGAGAGAATGAAATCAGGACCCTTATTGAGGCTCAGCAGGAACATGCTTGCAGATCATTTTTACCTAAAACACTTTTTGGGCTGAAGCAGTTAGTACTGCTGTGTTATGTTCTAAAACAGGGTATTAGTGACCAAAAGCCTAATAATAAGACACCTTCTGAACTTTTTTAATGGTAAGGACACCAATTTATAAGCTCTATATAAGCCTTTTGGGTGCCATGTGACCATCTTGGAACAACATAGACCACTGGGCAAGTTTGCTAGAAAAAATCTGAATGGAGGGGATTTTTTGGTTGGGTATTCTCTATACAAAGCAAGGCTTTTTTTAGAGTAAACAATTTAGAAAACAAGAGAGTTGAAGAAAACCTGTACATAACTTCTTAAAGAACAAACCCAATGTTGCAGGGGATAAGGACCAACTTGGCTTTTTTGACTTAATTATTTACTAATTATATGATCCTATCATTCTGCTTAGATCAGAGAATTCAAGCTAATCCTTCATGCAGGTCAACAGAAACTACCAATATACTAGGTACAAAGACAAAAGTGATCTGGGTATTCTGAATAAAGAAGATGAATCTGCTCAGACTGCTTTGAAATGCCATATGGCATTCCTATTCTTCCAACAAACACATTGCTTCAAAATCAGATAATATGAGAGGTTGTCCAACGAGAGGACGAACAAGTCTTTTCTGGATGAATCTTGCAAGACTTCAAAGCAAGAAAAGGATGCTAGTGAGGAAGCTGAAGCTCTCACCGGAAGAATCTTGAACAAGAAACTGAGAGAACTTGGTTTTCTAACGGAAGGAAGCTGCTAAGTCTAGATTAAGTACTAACATTTTTTGTATTGTTAGCTCAAACAGCTAAAGCAAGCGGTACTAAACTTGTTAATACTGTTAGCATAACTGTTAGTACTGCCAGTCTAATGAGGGACTATTCTTTTTAAACCACAACAATTCCTCAAGAAGATGACTACTGAAAATACCCTACACTTGAGGATTATTCATCACAGATACTACTGATGTCTATCTTACACATCTATCTTGTGATGATGAGGGTTTGCGGGGCTGACTTCACAAAATTTGGAAAACAATTGTGAATGTTAGTCTATTCCAACATCAAGAATTATCTCTCTCATACTTCAGCACTTATTCTAGGAGATCCAACATCTGCTGTACAAAACAAGAAGCAAAGTAAATAAAGTTATGAAGATCATGCTTTTGCTAGTTATGTTCCAAAAGCATAGGTGAAACATCAAAAGGACTTTCATCATTGTTATTTGCTTGTTTTCTTTTACTAAACAGAACCCAAGAAGATTTCTGAGCTCTTGAAGATGAAAGCTGGGTTGATGCTATGCAAGAAGAATTGTTGCAGTTTGAGATTCAAATAGGTATATAGGATCATAGTTGATTTGCCTTATGGGTACTAAAAATGCTATCCGGACAAAGTGGGTGTACCAAATAAGAAGGATAAAAGAGGTGTGGTGCTTAGGAACAAAGCATAGATTAGATTGCTTAGGGGACACAGGCAGGAGGGAAGGAATAGGACTATGATGAGGTTATTTGCTCCTAGATGGCTAGGCTTGAAGCCATAAGGATATTTTTTAGCAGTTGCATCGTATATGGGCTTTTATATTATCAGATGGATGTGAAAAGTGCCTTTCTCTATGGCAAGATTGATGAAGAGGTATATGTGTCTCAACCACTAGGTTTCCTAGATCCTAAGTATCCTGAGAAAGTCTACAAAGTGGTTAAAGCTCTATATAGGTTACATCAAGCTCCCAGAGCATGGTATGCTACTTTATCCACTTTCTTGTTGAAGAATGGATACAGAAGAGGGACAATTGACAAAAACCATCTCTTCCTAAAGATGGACCACAAACATACACCAAGAAACCCACCCCCCACTCTCTATCACCCCCAAAACCCCACACCCTACCCTACACAATTTCAATGATATCATTTTAGTTCAAGTCTATGTGGATGATATCATCTTTGGGTCTACAAAGAAGTCTTGGTGTGATGAGTTTGAGGCATTGATGAAGAGTAGATTTCAGATGAGTTCAATGGGAGAGCTCACTTTCTTTCTTGGCCTACAAGTCAAACAGAAACCAAATGGTATATTTATTAGCCAGGATAAGTATGTTGCTGAAATCCTGAAGAAGTTTGACTTTGCAAGTGTTAAGACTGCCAGTACACCAATTGAGACTCAGACAGCCTTAGTCATAAGATGAGGGAGCCAGTGATGTTGATGTCATCATTCTCTATAGGTCAATGATTAGCTACTTAAGGTATTGTGACTGCTTTTAGCCTGACATTATATTTGCAGTCGTGCTTGTTTCTAGGTTTCAAGGTCACTCCAAAGGACCTCTTCATTTAAGTGCTATCAAAAGAATTTTTAGGTACCTAAAGGGCAAACCCAAACTGGGCCTTTGGTATCCTAGAGTGTCTTCATTTGACTTGGAATCCTACTCAGATAGTGATTATGCTTGAGCAAATCTTGACAGGAAATCCACAACAGGAGGTTGTCAATTTCTTGGCAGGAGACTCATTACTTGGCAATGCAAAAAGCAAACCATTGTGGCCACTTCTATAACAGAAGCCGAATATGTTGCTGCTGCAAGTTGCTATAGGCAAGTTTTATGGATTCAAAATCAAATGTTAGACTATGGGTTCAACTTCATGAACACAAAGATCTACATTGATAATGAAAGCACCACTTGCATTGTAAAGAATCCAGTATATCATTCGAAGACAACGCATATTGCTATTAGGCACCACTTCATACGAGATGCTTATGAAAAGAAGCTAATCCAGCTGCTTAAAATTCACACCAATGACAATGTAGCTGATCTACTAACCAAGGCATTTGATGTTAGCAGATTTTAGTTCTTGGTTGTTTCAATTGGGATGATAAATCCATAAGCTACATTGGTTAAAGGGAGGCAATATGAAGTATTGTCTATAAAACCTCTCATCTCCTGAACATATCATCTCTCTCACACACATAGTTTCACCCCAAAACACACACACACATCTAATTATAACAATACTCAACATGAACTAACAACCCTTTTGCTTCCACATTTCTACAACTGATTGTTAAAGCATTTGTCTGAATGTCGGGTATACGTTTGTGAACTTTACGACTTCTGAAGCAGTTTGGAAATCTCATGTTTGCATTACCAGAAAGAGTTGGATCTTAGTTGGGCCCGTTTGTTCATGAGTAAGAAGATTTGCCTCAAGTGTTCGTTCTTGGTTCGGGAGTAGAATTATCTTCTGTGAAGCTTTTTGAGACATGTGATTATTAGACCATTCCAATGAGTATTTGCGGGTGGTTTCGACCCCACCAAGAGACGAGTCTATGTTCATGTTTGAAAACAAAGGGGATGCGTTACTATAGAGCGAAGTTATGCCAGGTAAATTGGTGAGTATGGTTATCGATGAGGGAAGTATGCATCTCAAGCAAACAATTTCAGATTAGAGATTTAGTATGCTTTTAAACTATCCCTAGAAGTAAGTACTACTATTAGTAGAAATATTAGCAACTAGTTAGTGTTGTATAGTTGTATAGTTTGTATGAAATTTTTGGTGTATGGATACATATTAACTAGAAGTGATGCTTGTCAACGCTTTAAGAAGATTTAGAGAGTCACTGAGAAGAGTTACTGATGGTACTGAAGCATTCCTGATACTTACATTGTTCATTCTTTGTTTGGACAAAGTTAGTACCGACCATGCAAAGTTAGTACCGTTGGGCAAAAGTTTGTTACCGCTTTAAAAGAGACATTGAAGAAAAATACGCCCAAGGGTACAAATTGGGTAAATTGGAACGTTTTCTTTAAAATTAGGTCTCCTAAACCTATAAGAATCCATCTCAATCGCACACTTACTCAAGCAATCTCTCTAACTGACATTCTTCTTTACAAGCCCTAATCTCTCTTACCGACGATCTCTCTCTTCTAAGCAACATGGCTGCTCTTGAGTCCTGTCCTAAGCACAAACATGGATTTTTATCTCATTAATCTTTTTATCGCATACTTGGAAAAGACTGAAGGGAATGTCGAGTTTCATGAAGTCATTGATTTTCTTTGGAGAAGTTATATTTATCATGCGCTCACTGTAAGTCCTGTTGTTTCGACCACATTCGTTGAACAGTTTTGGACGTCTGCTAAGTCCAAAACAATCAACAATGTTAGGCACATAACTGCCAAAGTAGCTGGCAAGTTTGTGTCTATCTCTGAGGCATCAATCCGAACTGATCTTATTTTTGATGATGCTGATGGGATAGACTCATTACCAAATCAAGCTATCTTTGATGCTATTCGGGTTATGGGATATGAAGGGGATTTAACTATGTTAACATTTAATAAAGCTTTGTTTTCACCCCAATGGAGGTTTTTATTTCACACAATTAATCATTGTTTAAGTTCCAAAGTACCCTCTTGGGATTAATTCTACAAATATTGCCCACTGCTGTTAATTTGTTTAACAATAATCAAAAGTATAATTTTTCAAATTATTTTGATGTTTCTGCTTAGACATCTAGAGGCTAAGAAGAAGTTTGTCATGTATCCTCGTTTTATTTCTATATTTTTAGGTAGAAAATTAGCTAATATATTTGTACCTTTAGATCACTTTCCTGTAAATAATTTAACTAGTAAAGTTTTTCTTTTAGTTTTTTGGAAATCAGAAGGGCACACATTTCTTAGGCAAGTTTACACATTTGTTTGATACTTTGTTGGTCCAACACAACTCAGATGAGGGTGCTTCCTCAGAAAGAACTATCTATGAACAACCATACCCTATCATGCTCCACTAGTGAAAGTCCCAAAATGAGTCACTGCCTGACTCATCTTCTGCTCAACCAAGTGAGGTACCTTTTGAGACAAACAACCTGACCCTTCCCCCAGACCTTCACCAAAACCTTCACCCACTCCTATTGTTCCTGATTCAATCCCAGAACCTACTGGTGAGAATCTTGGAGATCATTCATCCAATGATACATCCCTTTCAGGAAATGAGGATGACATGACTCTCCAAAATGTCTATGATCTTTGTAATCCTTTTATGTAAAAGACGGTTTTCAGATCAAGCCAAGGAAATATAAACTCTTGAAAGGGCTAAGATCACCAAAGCCTCAAGAAGGAGCAAGCTAAACCTGTCTATCAAAAATCACAAAGAATAATCTGAAGGTGTCTCATTGCAGCCAAAGATTACCAAGAAGAGGGTTTCTCATAAGGTAACATAGGGGATGCACCAAAGAGTCTGTATCCAAACAAGGGAGGAAGATTGCAAAAGGAGAATCATCAGTTCAAAGAGATCCTCTGTTTGATGTAATGCCTGAAGATAAAATTGATCACATGGAAACAGAAAATGCTCAAAGTGAAGGGAGGACAAGAGAAATGGTGGATGAAGACAAGGAGTTTGATGAAGTTAGACTTAGTACTGAAGATATAGTTAGTACTGACCAAGGATGGAGTAGGAGTTAGTACTGACTTTTGAAAAAGTTAGTACTGACAGACCAATAGTTAGTACTGACGGATCCAAAGTTAGTATGATGAACAAATTGAAGGTACTGATGAACAGTTGGAAGGTATGAATAAACACATTGAGGGTATGAAGAGAAAAATGAAGGTACTAAAGAGATCTTTGAAGGTACTGAAGAGGAAAGAGAAGGTACTGAAGAGAAAGTTGAAAGTACTGATGAGCAAATAAAAGGTTCTGAAGATCAAACTAAGGAAGAAATTGCTACTCAAGCCTCTCAAACATCTACTCAAACACCCACTTCTATGATATTTGGAGATGATGAAACAATAGCTACACCTCTCCTCAACAGAGAAAGGTGTAGAGTTGAAGGATGTTGAAGAAATTGGTAGACCTAGGCCTACGTCTCAAAGATCACTTCTCACATTAAAGCCTCTTCCAAAGATTGATCAAAAGACAAGGGAAGAAGAAGATTGAGAGGAGGATGAATATTAAAGTGAAGATGATGATATTCCTTAAGCTGTCGAAGAATTAAACAGCTTGAGAGTGATGAAGAAATGGCCCAGGAAAAATTCAAGAAGAATGGGAAGCAGAAGAAGAAAGAAAACAAGCATTGATGAAGAAAAAGCAACAATGAAGCTTCTCATTAAAAACTTTGATGATAATAAAGGGCAAGGATATTTGAGGCGGACAGATTCTTGCTGAGAAGCTTTCAGGAGCAGAAAGAAGAGCAGTTCACAATAGAAGAAAGAGCAAAGTTCTTCATGATACAATTGCCTGCTCAAAGAAAGTTCCTTGCTCGACAAAGTATCAGAGGGCCATCGAAACAGACCTCCAACCAAGAATTAATTAAAGAATCAGATGATGAACCTACTTAAAGCTTGTGGGGGGGAACTGCTTTCAAACCATCGGAGTTGAAGGTAGAAGTTTGAAGATATACAAGCAATGTATGAAAAGATAAAAAGGTCAGATGAAGATTTCATTGCTATTGGGTCTGTTGAAGATGATAGACTGATCAAAAGAATGAATAAGAAAGATTCCTCCAAATAGGAGAAGGAGTATCAAGCAGGAATCTTAAAGAAGAAGTCAAGGAGGAAATGAGGATAAAGGAGTAAGAGAATTCAAAGAAAGAGGAAAGCACGGTACAAGGAAAAGATGAAGTCAAGAAAAAGAAGATTTCAAACAAGATACTTTCAAGATGACGCATCTGACATTGAGAGAAAGAGAATGATGAGCTTGAGATTGTGCTTGACAATTGCTCTAATGAGGACAAGGAAGTAGATTATGAAATAACTTGACAAGAAGTAATTCCAATCATTGACTGGTAAGACCCGAGAATTTGGCACCTTAAACCCACAGTTGAAGAATCTAAAAAGATCAGGGAAGAGATTAATTATGAATGAGTTACAAGAAGTTTATGGTAAAATAGAGAGCTTCCCCCACACATTGATGCAGAGTGCTTTCAGTGTTGACAGAGAATGACTTGATGAGTATATCTACTTGTGTGGACATTTTCAAGATAAGGATTCCTGAAGGTTTTGTTAAAGTTCTTTGGGAGATTTGATAGTTATGTTTAAATCCAGATGAACAAGATGAGTTTTGGAGCTCACAGCATGAATGGAAAGTAGTCAGTTGGAAGCTGCATAGTTCTTCAGGGGTACACACTTTGATGACTGATGAAGGATTAGTCGTTCACATGCTAATAGAGAAGAAGTATCCTTTGAAAAAGGAAATACTGATGCAAATGCTAAAGCTAAAATTGGAGTCTGAAGAAGACAGTACTATGGCATTAGAATTGATATGATTTATCAAGAAGGTACTTGCTGATTTAGAATCTAAAGAATAAGACTGATGGAAGTGAGAAGGGATTGAGTGTTGGCTAACCACCACACAACAAATGGTTATCAATTCACCATGCTTAACAGGCATAAGAATTGGCTAGTCCACAAGCAAACAGCTTGAGGTAAAGACTTCTCAAATCCGTTTATGGTTTACAATTTACCAAAAATTGTAGGGTTCTCAACTCACCTTGCTTCTTGGTGAAGAGTTGGCTAGTCCAAGATCAAATTGTTCTTGGTTAAAGACTACTTAAATTTGTTAATAGATGATTAGTTTGCTAAAAAACTATTTTTCTATATTGGTTTATCCAATGCACCATTTTATGACAATGAAGCAATTGGCTATTAGTCCAAACACAAACGGTATTTGTAAAGACAAATCAAATCCGTGTTGATGGTGACAGTTTACCAATAATGTATGGTAAGTAAACCACCATATTCTTAGATGAAGAGTTTTTCTATCCCAGAGATACGGCTACTGGTAAAGGAACATCAAAATCCGTTAATGGCTTGGTAGCTTGCCAAAACTACAAAGCCTAATTAGTTGGATTGTAAAGTAACAAGATGTTGCTGAGTAGCTAAAAAGATGTTGCTAAAATTGCTTGAAAAGACAAAGTTGCTGCTAAAGAAGGATTTGAGTGTTACAAGATTCTAGAAATGTTAAAGAATGTTTGGATACATCCTCTGTGCGTTTAAAATGAAGCTTAAAGGATTGAAAAAACATGAAGTTAAAATAGTTTAACATTCATGTTGAAGGGAGGATTGTTTAGTTTAATGTTTTCTTAAACTAGTACGACAATACAAATAGTTGTACGACAGTCTATACTTAGTACGTCAGTAAAAAGTATTAAGTATGTAGTTTAGTTAGTTACCGTTAGTTGGAGAAAGTTAGTAGTACCGTTGAGAATGATATTGTAAAAGATATTTATGAGATATTTTTAGAAAAAGTTATGTAAGCCATTTAGGGTTATCCTTAAGTATATATAAAGGATCACACTTTGGCAGGTTATATACAGACGATTACAGAACGAATATCAAGCTTAGAAAATCATATACATTTCATAGTAGCAAATCTGTAATCCTCAAGAACTACATTAATAAGTTGTTATTCATGTTGTTCAGTGTTCTTCTTAGTTACTGTGTTAAGATTTCAGCATTAACCACATAGTATTCATAGTTCATTGTTTCTAATAGTATTTGTATTTTATACATCTTTGGCTATCATCCATTTATAGGCTGCCAAGAATCCATTCAGTGTAAATAGGACAATCAGATTTCTATGGAAACGAGGTATCCTCCATCTCATCTTTACTTGAACTTGTAATTAAAAACAGTTAAACAATAAAAGCTGTGGCGAAATATGGCTTTGTTTTCGCCCGATTTGGTCTGGATTATCTCCAGATCCTGTAAGGACCGACCTGTGATCAGATAGATTCAATCTTAAGAAGAATCTCCTTAACAAGATTTTGAGTAAAAGTGTCGGATCTTCCAATGAATGAACATCAGAATCACCTAACTTGCATGTTCTCTTAATCGAAACGTCTCAAAGCAGACAACACGATAAGAGTGAATCGGTTAGTTACTATCTTACCGATCGAAGAGGAAAATTGATTTGAAAATCAATCGAATGTCACTTGAGAAAGTGTTTTTGTGACACATCGAGAGTGTTAAGCTTTTATCAAAATTCATCAATCATCAATTCATAATCTAGACCGGTTCGATATATTTAGTGTCACAAGTTTGAACCATTAAGGATCTTACAAGTCACCTATCATGAGCTTGTTTGATGTTGGCTCAAGCAGGAATTCCATCATCATTGTGAATACATAGGTGTCACTCGGATGTTCTGGTAAAACCACAAGGATAATGCGTAGAACTCTTATGATAATCCTTGTATTCACATTGTGTGAATGACAAGTAAACATGGAATAGTGTCCTAATGAGATTAATTAATGATCTCTTAGCTCTAGACTCAATTGTGCATTTTGGTTTTAGTGATCGGAGGCTGGAGCGGACTGCCACCTTTTCAATATCAACTAACTCGGAGTGAGAAAGTCAATAGATTACGTGTTTAGTCTCCGTGAGAAATGAAACAGAAATATTTTGAGAGATTCTGAGTGGCTAAGGAGGGTTGTGCATTGCATCACTGGGTCCATGATGTCAGTCTTTAATGTCAGCAATCATCTTTATGATTCTGACAGCAAATGTATTAACCCGGTTTCTGCCTAGGTGTATGGAGGGCTTCTTTCTTTACACCCTTTATCCTTACATTTCTTTTTCATTCTTTAACCCCTTTAGTGCTTACCGAGACTTCATGACTAGAACCTTGTTGGGTTTGTTCCAGTACTAGCTCCATCTCAGTCGGCACTATTCCCTTATTCTCACATTTACTCCTTTTTTATGTCATACCTAAGGACTTCTACACTAACTAGTGGGTTGTCCCTGGGTAGATCCCTCCGGTTCTGGCTGGATCATGGGAACTAATACCTAACCTTACCAACCTTATAACTCTGATAAAATTAAATACATGGTCGGTATTTTTGGTACAGTTCACCTTGCCATAAAACCAATTGAAAAACTCAATCAGGTACTTGTGATATAAATATCATGTTTTAGTTACTGGACTTGTTTTTTGAATTTTCAGAAATGCTCCCCCTCAACATGTGCATCGATTAATCGAAACTGTTTAGCACAAGGAGGGAGGAGTATACACATGAGTCCACAAAATCACATTTTTTATCAGTTTTCATATTTAAATCACATTTTCTCCCCTTATCAAAAATGTCAAATCCTTTGATATTTTGGATACCAATGGATTCGAATATGTTGGAAAAACTGGAGAAAAATGTGCTGATTAATCACAAGCCGAATGTGGAACATATTAATGCTCCCTCTTAATCTATGAGGGATTCTGTTAGTGTCAGGTATGATAGGTTTGAAAGATTTTGAATTTAATGAAAAATTCATGAAAAATTCATACATTGACACATAACACTAACTACAACACTACTCTATAATGTATAAAGTTTACAATATATGACAAATGATATTGACCTTATAAAGGGAATGAAGAGATCATTCCGTTCTCTGAAGAAGTCTGTAGTCAATGTCGCGAACACGTCTACCAACAAAGCATTTCAAGTTTCGGTAGATTCTTCTCGTCTTCAGTCGCCTTTCAATGGCAGACATAAACTCTTTGCTCCTTGTGACGTCCTTTTGAGTCCAAAATCTCGTATTCATACTCGGATTGAGCCGCTTAATCTTGAATTCCTTAACTCTGTAATCCAGTGCTTCCAGAATACGTGTCAACGTACCATCACTGAACTTGTAAATTTTGTTGAACTTTATGATCTTTCGTTCATTGTTGTTGACTGGGAAGACTACTGCTTGAGGAGACTCAATGATGGTATAATCGTGCTTGAACTCGAAGCCTTTAGCATCCCATCCTGGTTTAGTGAGGTTCAACTGAGTCTGGTAGCTTTCAATGTCGAGTTAAAAGTCTTCAACCCGCTGTCGAATCACCAAGTTTCGAGTCCATAGTTTAACAGCAGTAGATAGCATACGTTTGTCGGAACCAGGAAGATGATCAAGATGACCTTGCAAAAGGATCAGATTCAGGTCTTCAAAGTCATTGGGATACAGGTTCTTGAAATCTTTTTTAGCAATCGTGTACTCTTAATAATCAACTCGTCGAAGAAGAATTTCGCTCAAG
Source organism: Tanacetum coccineum (assembly GCA_026074375.1). NCBI lineage: Eukaryota > Viridiplantae > Streptophyta > Magnoliopsida > Asterales > Asteraceae > Tanacetum > Tanacetum coccineum. The sequence continues at coordinate 23,692 of BQNB010102199.1, forward strand.
TAGTCATACCCGTATCTTGAATAGGCTTTGATTCTGACGACACTGAGAATCCGCATGTGTTTTCTGACTTCTCTTCGATGTGACGGAGAATCATGTCTCTCAATATAGAACTTCTGTTGATTAAACCATGGTTGTGAGTAAATCAATTATATATATATATAGTATTAATCCTGTGAAAATTCTTTCCAAAATACTTCTCAAACAAGAGAAATATAAGGTAAAAACCTCACTAAAGAAAACACAATATGTATATTTTTATCCGGGAAGTGTTTTATTCCTCGGGTCGTGTCCCAACGAAATCGTGGATTGAGATTTGGGAATAATTCGGATTCGAGTTAAGAATGATAAAGGATTTTGGAACTTTGTATTACACTACAAACATAATAGCATGAACTAAAAACAATTAACTAGCTCGAAATTTAAATGCACGAAAAGTAAAATCGCAAGCTAAAACTGAAATTAAAAATCTAAATCACTAATCTTCACAAATTTTATACCTAAAAATCACAAATTTAAAAAAAAAAATTTAGGAAAAAGAATTGGAATTTTTTAACTATTTTTGAATTTTTTATGAATTTTTAAAGATAAATGAATTAACAAAAATAA
>BQNB010102200.1:0-24297 GCA_026074375.1 Tanacetum coccineum
ATGGAAATTCCCAGCACCTGAGATATCAAGTGAATAACCTAATGCTCAGACACGACCTACACTTGTTATGAAGTTATGAAAGACCTCATAAAGGTGTCAAAGCTTCCGCAAACTCTGATATCATGTATTTCTTCACAAGTGCACGAGATGGCGATCCATTACAAGATAATGTAAGATTATGTTTGGGTGATGATCTCAAGAAAGCTCAAGATCACAATCAAAGACAAGTCTAAGATGAATCAAAAGATCACTATCCCAAATGTACAAGATATCAAATGTCTACGAGCTAAAGACTGAAGTGATTAAGTGTTGTATTTCAGGGGTGACCTCCCTTAGGGGGAGATTGTTAGATATTAGAAAAAGACTCGGTCACCCCGTGTATTTTACTGTTTATTATAGCTCGTAGTTTAATAGTTAATAGTACGATTTTCGGTTTTAAGTCGGGTACTAATACCCGGTATATTGTAAGAACTATATATAGCCTCTTCCAACTTTGGAAGAGGCAAGCTAGTCATTTATTCCTTTCATACAAAAACACATTTTCTCTCACTAGAAAAACTCTCTCATGTGTTTCTCTCTCTAGAAACTAGCCAAGTCCAAGAATCGACCCCGTGTTATGATATATGATATACCACAATACATACGCCTCTTTTCTGCCCCTTGGATCACTGTTTGCAAATTGAAAATGAAAATAGACATTCTCTTGCCACGTGGTCGTTCATAACTCGTCCTCCCAATTCTTTAGTGCTCAAGCACGTGACAACATTATATTTATTTAAAAGCACATGCTGATTTCGTCATCACAATTTATAAATCAGATAATGGTGTTAAATTGTCATGGGCTTAAGAGCTTAATGGGCTTAGTAACAACATGGGCTGGCCCGACCCATAAAATAGGTTACGGGCTGGCCCAATAAGATCCGAGGGCACCGTTGGATTTCCAGCCATTAAAACTGTGTACCCAAGTGCAAAATACAGATATTGCTTGCAACACATACATGAAAACATGAAGCATGAATGGTGTGGACAAAACATACAAGGATTTGTTGTGGAGGCTGCAGCTGTATGTTAAATGTTAGAGATTTTGAAAAGTGTATGTTGGAACTTAAGACGATGAATGCTAAGGCACATGAATGGTTAAACAAGATACCAGCCGAACATTAGGCTAGATCTTATTTTTCAGGTAACACATAAATGTAGGGACTAACCGTGTAATTTTTCTGAATGCCATCACAGTTTTTACTGCTTTCATATTTATGAGTATTAGGTATAGTTGTATAGCATTAAATGATATTGTATTTTTTTGATTTATAGGTAGAGCAAAATCTGATTTATTGCTCAACAAAATCTGTGAGGTCTTTAATGGTAAAATAGTTAGAGGTAGGGACAAGCCAGTAATAACACTTTTTGAGTATATTAGGGAGTATTGCATGAAGAGAATTGTGAATGTACAAGGTGTGATTGATAAATGTACTGGTCCTTTGACCCCTACTGCAACCGGAATCATGTAATCCATCAAGAAAGAAGCTCGTTTGATGAAGGTGCAAATGATGGAGCAAAAAGTATCAAGTTTTCAGGTTCACTTGGGAGATCAGTCTATTATGATGTAGAGACTATGAATGTTATGTAGGCATAGAATTGACAGGGATTCCTTGTAAGCATGTTGTTGCAGCTTGTTGGAATATGGCTCTGAATGACCGGGCGGCACCAACCCCAAAAACATGGGTAAATCCTTATATTGGTTGAGTACATGGAAGGAAACATATTCTCACACGATACAAATAATTTGTGGGACCAAGTACTGGGAGAAGTCTACATGTCCAACAACACTTTTGCCACCCAAGCATCATGTCCAGGTAGGCCGACCAAGGAAGAAAAGAAAGAGGTCCAAACATGAGGATGAACCATTTGTGAAAGATGGTAAACTGAGCAGGAAAGAAAGAACCATTACATGTCAATCATGCGAAAACACTAGACACAATAAGGCAACATGCAAAGGACAAGGTCGAAAGGCAACAATAGGTAGTTATTTCAGCTTCAAGCTATAAGTGTGTCTTTGATCTAAACATCATGAAATAGCTTACAAGGATTTTTTTTAATGTAGGTGGCAACAATGCAGAAGCTAGTGATAGTGCATCTAGGCAAGCACAACAAACAAAACCTGCAGCTGGTCAAGATAGTTCAGGTGGATCAGGTGCTGGTACTGTTATAGGTTTGTCTACTGCTGCTGGTGAAGGTGGTCAAGGTGGTTTTAATTTGGTACCATTGGTACCAAATTTTGCCGATAACGAGCAAACAACACCTTTTACCGAGGTCTCTTAGAGTTTTCTCCACCAATTAAATACTGTTTCAACTCATTAATTTCTTTTAATTGATTGAAATTGCAAATGAATAATTATTTTGAACAACTCAAAATAATATGTTACTGAGTTTAATTTATAAAAAAAACAGAATATAAATGCGTTTTTTTTATTTGAAAAGTAAGCGGTCCATATGCAAAAGAAAATAATAATATCACACAAATATACTTTTTGGAAAAGAATATATAAAACACACATTTATGATATGTGTATCATATTTTTGCAAAATGATCCAAGACATTATAATATCATTTACCTATTAAACATTACATTATTTTTGAAGTAAAAGCATGATGCTCAAAACATATACTTTTTTGAAAAGCTGAATATTATAAAGGAACAAAAACAAAGGTCCAAGAAGGAGCTACAACAAGAGTAGTACAAAAAGGATTACAAAAGCTGAAGAAAATCAAGCAAGGCCAACTAAGAGAGAAAAAAACTAAAGAAACTAACCACTATCCAACAGGGAAGTAGGATTAAAAACTCATCTGCTCCAATCCAACGATAAATTTTTGCCTCTCGCTGCAATCCAAAGTTTCGATATCCGTTGAATAAAGAGAAAAATATCTTCACTTTTAACATCTGACAAGGAGGTAACATGATCATTTACCACCTTATTGCCCATAAAGCACACTAAAACTAGATTACGACCCGTATAATGACGATTTGTATGAAAGTCATGATATGTCTGTCAGGTTATTTGTGATGATTTAGATATCACGGTCCGTGGTCAAAAGAAGAAATAGATTATTTTTTATGTTTATTGAGTCAATTGTAATCTAGTTTTAGTAGTATCTTTCTTTGGAGTAGTTGTGCTTGTTATATTCGTTTTGTGCCTATGTAACGGGCTGAGGTGTGAGATTCACCCAAATCCTTTATACTGTATCGTTTTTTGGAGTAATACATTTACCGGGGAAACCCTTTACCAAAAAATAAAAAACACTCCATGAAGAATCTTAGAAAGAGACGGGTTGTTAAATATCCCAATTTTCGCCAGAGATATCCGATAAAAAAAAGAAAGGAAACAACATTGAGAGGTCAAGGAGTCTTCCCATTGATGCTTAAAAAAGAGCCAATGCATAATGCCATGTTGAGTACTTAACACAACTATACTAAATATTACAGATCCAAATCAACTGAACCTAATCCTGTCTTCCACGAAGTATGAAAGAGGTGAGATGTAGACAAACTTACCTTTACCCGAAGGTAGAGAGGCTGTTCCAAAAGACCTCCGGCCTTTTTGCAAGGAGTGAAGATCGAACACTCGCCTCTATTTCCAAAAGAGAATGGTTTTTCTAACTTATATAACCCTTATAAATATTGTAGATCCAATAATACAAAAATATAGATTCAAATTAACATGTAGTAAAGTTAAACAAAACTTGTTTTCTCAAGTTACAAGCCAAAACAAATTGCCGATGATCATCCCTCCTCAATACTGCACGCTACTAACATTGTTGAGGTTCCTGGTCAAAGCCATTGCATGGATCATGCCCAGGAAGGTTTTACCTCTTTGTCAACATCATTCTTGATGGATCTTAGCATTGGTTGTGCAACAAAGAACACCTGTCGAGATACACAATTTGGAAGATTAGGACTAATGAGACCAATAAAAGGCGCGGGTTATCTTTTTTAAACCATTTTGTGGGTGGCTGCCAATTTCCATCTGCTATAAAGAGTAAAGGGCGGGTGCTCGGGATTTCTTTCCAAACTGTTTCTCTTTGCCTATCCTTTTAGGAAATTAAGTTTTTGTGATAAGCAACTTTAAACTGGATATTCAAAACACAATCTAGTCGCAAATACTCAGATTAGGAGTTTGGTTAAGCAATCAATCCCAAACACCCCCTAAATCAAATCCGGAATCAAGAAACTACTAACGTTAGCAGTTTTATGGCGTAAACAAGTAGCATTCAAGGAACTGCAACAAGCTGAAAAACGTACTTGAATTGCCAAGATTAGAGGAATGAATAGTTTCCATTTATTTTTTGGGTCGGGTCCATCGATCAACTTCTGGTCAACCACTATGCCTTCGGTTTCAGTCAACGCAACTTTTGTGATAGTTTCGACTATGCTAGGAATCCAAGCAGTCCCGTTTGGAAGAATCTGTGAGACCAAATATAGCCAACACACACAAACAAAAACGAATCAACAATTAAAATTAGAGGTGGCAAATTTGCCAGATTTGGTAATAGGTCAAAACACGAGTACAGTGAACGGGTCAATGAAAATATCTAGCTAAGAAACATATTCCTTAATTTCATGAGACCACCTCCTAATTAGGGAACCAAGAATACAAGACTCCTTAATTCCCTCTAAGTGTTCTTTGACCACTTTTCTTCCTATATATAGCATGAGCATTGAGAGAGATCATTCATAGACTTAAAACACTTATCAAAAATCATTTTCTCTCCCTTTTTCTCTTTGGAAAGCCACAGCTCAAAACCCCCCTCCTAAATAATCCATACAAAATTTTATACAACCTATACAAATCTATACACATCCATCCTAAGATATTCTAAGGTGTTTCCAAGCATTGGATTACCTTTTTCAAGTATTAATCAAGAAAAGTGAAACTAGGGTTTTATCTTGGAAAGCTAGGGTTTTCATTATACAAGCTTTGGATTTCTATCTAAACAAGGGTTTAGATTACTTTGTTCATCATCATCATACATCATAAGGTCTACTAGAACCCTCTATGTTCTTATAATTTTCATTTCTATGCGTATGTTATTTCTATTTTAGTTAAATCACCATTTAAGATTTTTAACATGTAGTAGCAATATGCTTTACATACGTATGCATGTTAAATCCATGCATGAAAAGTGTTTCGATCTATGCACATGACTTTTTTTTTATTTGATCAGTAGCAATCTAAATTCATAAAGGATTTATGATGTTGGTTTTTTTCTAACAATTGTCAGTAATAATATGTTTCAAGTTAAAGAAATACATATGACAAGTTAAGGTTAATTATGGACTTATGTTAATGTTGTATGATTATTAATATAAGAATATAAATGATGAGAAACTTGTCAAACGGATTAATAACGAAAAGTTACGTTAAAAAAAACGAGTTATACGATAATTAAACGGAGTTTATAAAATAAATTTTATAAAAAAAATTATTCAAACAGCAAGTTTGGCATTTTTAACAATTGACATATTTTAGGATTCTAAAATGATAAGAATCGTAATTTTTCAATTAATAACGAACTAGTTATGAATTTCGCGAGTTTACGACAATTAATACTTTTATAAAACTATTTTTATAAAAGTTACTGTTCATGACAGAAAGTTATATTTTTGTAAACCTCATAAAATTATAGAACTTTCAATTACGAGATCGTGCTCGAAAGAATCGTTAAAAACGGAGCTATAACGAATAAAATACGACGTTTACGGGTTTTACGATAACGAGAACGATAAAAATAAATTAGGGTCTGGTGTGAACAGTAAAAGTTACTGTTCACCAGAAGGTCAAAAGTTCAAAAATGTAAATTTATGATAACTCGTCTTAATACGAAAGCGTGGGCATAAGAAACGTTAAAATCGGGCTTAAAACGCGAAAGTTACGCCAGTTTTACTAAAACGATAATTATAAACGTTTTTACTAATTAAACACAATTTTACCAAAACAATTAGATGGTGATTGAACTATATAGACCTATATGTGGTATTAATCAAAGTACTATATTACTAGGGAGTTTCATAATGAGGCCTCTTCGGGGTGGCGTATCGACGAGTTGTTGGATTTACGATTTAAAGTGTCCTAGCTCCTCATACGTTCACTACATGACCTCTTAATTATGATAGCCCGAACGATAGTATGATGAGCTATACGACCTATAAATAATCAAAGTGTTTAGTACTTATACGACCTATATTGGATTAGGTTGCCTTCGGATTCCTTCGTGACGCATTTTCTATTTTGAATACTTGTTGATTTCCATTCACTCAAGGTGAGTTCATAGCCCCCTTTTTCTACAATTGTTTTACAAAATCTACGGGGTGAATTACATTGCTTGTTTTACTATTGGACACAAGTGTTTTTCAAAGTGTATGTTATCCAGATTTCTGCCTGATTATTAGTGCCTAAGTTACCTTATTGCCGTGAAGTCCCTACTTATCATGAACCGTTAATTGCTATTGTAGTAAGCGCGAGTGTTATGGATAGATCTATCGGGACTGACAATCCCCACCTTTACTTGGGTCACTAGTTTGATCGGGTGCATTTAACATTGAGAGGTGTTAGGGTGTTGGCAAGCATCCTATTTTCTGATTGGGGCACAAATCTAGTTAAGGCTTCGGTGTCATGAGCTTAGTGCAATAATAAATGTTTTGGACTACTGAATGTGTTTCAGAGTCTACTATTACTTCGATCTTGTGGTCCACCCTTTTTACTGATAAACCTATGATTTCACTCAACCTTTGTGTTGACTTTTAGCATGTAATTTCAGGTCCTAGGGTATGAAGATTGGACGGGAGCCGTGGCGGATATCAATGAAGACGGATTCTGTGTTTTATCTAAAGTTTATGCAACTTTTATTATCTTTAAAAACTTAAGTCATCTTTTGGTATTATGAAGCTTTTGTTTAATTAAGAATGTTTATGACTTTTAAAACTTATGGGACCTAATGTATGAACTCTGATATTTTGCTATGGCATCGAATGAAATCTTATCTTAAAACGTCCATTTAAGGTCGTTTCCTATATCTTGATTGTTGTACTTTGACGTAGCACCCAAATGTTACCATTCCGCTGCTACCTGATTTTGGGGGTGTTACATCAGCCCATCATATTACACTCACAAGATTCTAATAGAGGATGAATTCAAACCTGTCATTCAACCCCAAAGGCGTTTAAATCCAAAGGTCCAAGATGTTGTGAAAAACGAGATATTTAAGCTACTTGATTCCGGGCTGATTGATCCAATCTCAGATTGTTCGTATGTTATCCCTATTCACGTTGTACTGAAGAAAGGAGGAATGACTGTAGTGTTGAACGATAATAACGAATTAATTCCTTCTCGCACTGTTACTGGATGGCGGGTGTGCATTGATTATCGTAAACTTAATGATGTAACTAGAAAGGATCATTTTCATCTTCCCTTTATTGATCAAATGTTAGAACGTTTATATGGGAATAAATATTACTACTTTCTTGATGGTTTTTCAGGATTCTTCCAAATTCCTATTGCACCAAAAGATCAAGAAAAGTCAACGTTCACTTGTCCTTATGGAACTTTTGCTTACCAACAAATGACGTTTGGATTATGCAACGCACCTACTACATTTCAAAGATGCATGACTGCAATATTCCACGACATGGTGGAAGACTTTATGGAAGTATTCATGGACGACTTCTCAGTATTCGGTAACTCTTTTAATTGTATTCTTGCTAATTTAGATAGAATGCTTGCTAGATGTGAAGAAACCAACCTTGTGCTTAATTGGGAAAAGTGTCAATTTATGGTAAAAGAAGGCATTGTTTTGGGACATAAAATTTCTAGGGCTGGGATTGAAGTTGACAGAGTCAAGATCGATGTGATAGCTAAATTACCGTACCTGACAAACGTAAAAGGAGTTAGAAGTTTTCTAGGACACGTAGGATTTTACCGAATGTTCATAAAAGACTTTTCCATGATCTATAAACCAATGACCAAACTTTTGATGAAAGATACGAAATTCGATTTTTCTGATGATTGCAAGAAGGCATTTAATATTTTAAAAGAAAATTTAACCACTGCGCCTATCATAATATCTCCCGATTGGAATGTACCCTTTGAATTAATGTGTGATGCTAGTGATTTCGCTGTTGGAGCTGTTTTGGGTCAACGAATAGATGGAAAATTTAAACCAATCTATTACGCCAGCAAAACTCTGAATAATGCCCAAGAACATTACCCCACCACTGAAAAAGAACTTCTTGCAGTTGTTTTCTCTTTTGATAAGTTTCGAACCTATCTTGTCTTATCAAAAACCATAGTCTACACCGATCATTCTGCCTTGAAGTATTTATTCAGTAAACAAGACGCCAAACCGAGGCTAATAAGATGGGTTCTGCTTCTTCAAGGGTTCGACATCGAGATTAAGGATAAAAAGGGGCCGAAAACTTAGCTGCAAAACATTTGTCAAGACTTGAGAACCCAGACTTAGGTACATTCACGGAAGAAGAAATCGCGGATGAATTCCCCGACGAACATCTTATGATACTAAAAGCCGATGATGAACCATGGTATGCTGATTATGTCAATTATATTGTTGGAAAGATTGTGCCTCCAAATTGGATGCTGAAAAAACAAAGAAGGTTTTTCTCTCAAGTAAGAAACTATTTTTGGGATGAACCATACGCGTTCAAGCTGTGCCTGAACAATGTAATAAGGCGATGAGTTGCTGGAAGCGAAATCCTTGAAATCTTGGCACACTGCTATTCTAGACCTACCGCAGGACATCATAGTGCGACAATTACTAAAAGAAAAGTCTATGAATCAAGAAGTGAGATGCCTCAAAACAATATTCAGGTATGTGATGTATTTGACGTTTGAGGACTAGACTTTATGGGTCCTTTTCTTAACTCAAGGGGTAATAAATACATATTGGTAGCAGTTGATTATGTATTAAAGTGGGTCGAAGCTCAAGCACTTCCCACGAATGATGCTCATGTTGTAATAAATTTTTTAAGGAGGTTGTTTGCAAGATTTTGTGTTCCTAAAGCCTTAATCAGTGATCGGGGACACACTTTTGTAACTCTCAACTTGAAAAAGCCCTACAGAATTATGGAGTGACACATAAATTGTCAACAACATATCACCCTCAAACCAATGGACAAGCTGAAGTGACAAATAGAGATATTAAACGTATTTTAGAAAGGTCGGTTGGATATAACCCAAAGAATTGGTCTGAAAAGCTTAACAATGCACTATGGGCATTCAGAACCATCTATAAAACACCTACGGGATGTACCCCCTTTAAATAGTTTTAAGGAAAAGCATGTCACCTACTTGTTGAGATCGAACATAAGGCATATTGGGCGTTAAAACAATGCAATTTAGATCTAACAGCCCTGGTAAAAAACCGTTTCATGGAGCTTAATGAATTAATAGAATTAAGAGATAGGGCATACGAAAACACCCGCATCTACAAGGAAAGAACTAAGAGATGGCATGACTCTAAGCTTTATGGGGATAAAGACTTTAAAGTTGGAGACAAGGTATTGTTGTTTAACTCTAGACTTAAGATGCATCCAGGAAAGCTTAAATCCAGGTGGTACGGCCCGAATGTGGTAAAAACCGTGTACCCATACGGGACAGTGGAAATCACCAACTGATAATGCCCAAATTATAAATATTTATATGGCGTTATTTATGTATATTTGATCATTTCTCGTGAACTTTTGGTACTTAATCAAGTATATTTGATATTATATGTTCTAGGTACGTGTTGTGGAATAAAACGGAAGAATACACAAAGATATGGAGCTTAAAAGTATGCTTGAAGACATCCGGAGTTCAAATGGAACAAAACCAAGTATTTATACACAACGGAAAGCAAGTTAGAAGAAAATAAAGGGCTAAAGCTAAAAAAGACCATAAGTGCGCCGCACTTTGCCCAAGTGCTCCGCATTTCCTTCAAAATTCAAAGAATTAAAGTCTCGGTCAAAGAAGTGCATTAACTCCTCAAGAGCGCCGCACATTTTACTAAGTGCGCTGCACTTCCCTTTGATGAATTAAATGATACTAGCATTAACTCACCAAGTGCGCCACACTTATTCCTAAGTGTGCCGCACTTCTGCCCGATTTCAGCCTATAAAAGGAGTCATTGGCTCCCTCATCTAAAACACACTTACAACTCTCACACACAATCCCCTATTCGTTTGGAACCCTTAGAAGGGGTGTTTTTGGTGATAAAGGCCTGAGAACCTTTGATCCAAACCACCTTGATAACACAAATCATCACCACCATTAGAATTAAAGTTCTTGAAGAAGTTGGATAGTCTTGGTTAAAGTTCATCATTGTTATTAGGGTTTGATCCATCAAAGAAGCATAGTTGTAGTGTTATTTCAAACCTATAAGCAATTGTGACAGAATTGTTCATAGTTTCTGGATTTTGCTTTGAATATAATAAAGTGTTCTTGGGAAATTCTTGTGGAATCACCATACTTTGCTCTTGGAATTGGTATGAATCTTGTTACTCTTTTGAATATAATCTTTGTTGACTCCATGATGAATGTTATGTGTTTTGTTACTTTGATCATGTAGTAGTAATCTTATGTTTGTTTGGGCATATTGTGATCTTTGATATGGAGCGTTTGGATATGTGTTTATTGAATTGGTAAAACATATTTTATATAAGAATATAGGCCGGAAGGGTTCTTTTATATATGTGTTTAATCATTCACTTAATATATTGGTTATAATAACTTATAAAGGCCAAAAGGATTTGTTGTTATTAATCGATATAATCACTAGTTATATTTAAAGGCCGAAAGGACTTATAACTTGTGATAACTCTATTTTAAACACTATTCCAAACACGTCATTATCTAAGTGATCATTGCCTAAACAAACATACCTTAATCATTTGATTGGATCATCTTTTAATTGCTTTCGTTATAATATCTGACATATGCAAGATTTGGTTAATTTGATCCGTGACAATCTTATTAACCTTAGCACCTTAATTACAAATTGTGAAAACTTCAATTCCCGTGGAACGACCTGGACTTACCTAAAGCTATACTATACACGAACGGGTATACTTCCCGAGTGTTGTGTTTTAGTAAAATTGGTATTTCTAGTATTATAAATTTAAAGCTTGGAAAACACACATCAAAGTTTTTGGCGCCGTTGTCGGGGAATTGTTTAAGTTGTTATAGTTTGTTGCTTATTTCTGGTGCTATTTTGTTTCTCAAAAATTTTCAAACCCGTCGTACCGTTTTCTGGCAAACAAAAACCAAAAATCATTTTTCTCCAGGAAGTACGCCGCACATCTTATTTGTGCGCTGGTTTTCCTGTAAACCCAGAAAGTACGCCGCATTTTACCCAAGTACGCCGCACTTTCTACAAATTTTCAAAAACAGAATCTTATTTCAAAAACCAAAACCCCCAATCTGCTAGTATTAGGTTCTATAATCATTTGGAATTATATTTTATCTGATTATATGCCTTGTGTATTTATAATTATCTATTTTATCATAATATTAAAAAAAAACATAAAATTTTCAGAAAAGCCAGCGCACTTTTCCTAAAGTACGCCGTACCTATCCAAAAAAATATTTTATTTATTTATCCTTATTTGCTATATATAATTAAATTGAAATATATCTAATATATAAATCTATAAAAGTAAAAAAAATATATGAAAATAATTTATTTTATTTTGAATATTATCCTATTAGCCTTAATTATACATATAAAAATGTCTTTTTACAAAATGCTTAACGTATGTATAAATCCCTTATCTTTCAGAAAGCAACTTGTAAATTTAATATATAAATTAAATAAAAAATTAATAAAAAGGTCTTGTTAATATAAAATTATCCAAAAAGAAGTCGTAGAGATCGAATCGCTCAAATCTTCAACTCATCATTACTCCGTTAATGACTTTATCATTATTAATATACCTGAAGAGGATGTCGAACCCAAACAAATAATTCTCGATCCTGATGATCAACCTATGTGGGAAAGTGCTAAGACAATAGCACCGACTCCTAATTATGCCATTATTCAACTCGATGTTGATGACAACTTTGTTATCAATAGTATTCACTTAAATATGATTCGGGAAAATAAATTCCATGGTTATCTGCGAGCCGATCCGCTTGACCACATACGTGAATTTCTCGCAATCTACAACATGTTCAGATATGGCAAAACTCAAAGTGAAGCTGTCAAGCTTATGATCTTTCCCTTATCCTTGTGCGATGAAGCTAAATTCTGGTTTAACGAACTTAATGAAGAGTCTATAACATCGTGGGAACAAATGAGAAAAGCTTTTATAAACAGATTCTTACCACCTTCGTTATTTAACCGTCTTTTACTTGAAATCAAAAATTTCTCTCAAAACATATGTGAAAGTCTAACCGAAGCCTAGTTACGACTGAAGAACATGCTTCGAAAATGCCATGGGCATGGTCTAACCAAAGGAGCTATTATTCAAATATTCTATCACGATCTAGACGAACCCACTCAAGGAATCCTGGACGTAACTGCTGGATGAATCTTCCACTACAAAAGTCCAAATCAAGCTTTTCAATTTCTTAATGATAAAGTCCTTTTCAAAATCTAAAAACGAACATCATCAAAAATCTGTTGCTTTCGCCGATAGAAGTAATAGCAATAATGATAAATTTTGATTAATGGAAAAATTAGCATCTCTAACTATAAAAATGGATTCTCAAATTATAAGCTTAAATAAAGAATTGCAAGATATGCGTGAGAAATATAATGAGCTTAAAAATGGAAACACTTCTAAAAACAACATGAACGATGACACTCCGATGTGTGAACGTCCTGAAGCCAATTACATCTAATCTGAAGATTATCAAAACCAAAATTCTCATGATTCGTCTTCTCGTCAATCCCTTCATGATCCTAATGATTCTGAGAAATCGCTCATAGAATTAAACATTGATGTGAGAAAGGACCTCGAAGATTTCAAAAGATGTGTCCGTAGCATGAGAACTGTTCATGATAAACTCTATGACAGTGACGATCGTAAATCTACCGGTGTTTTACCAAAAAAAAAGGTCTAAACCTATCAACCAAGAACCTCAATCTAAAACTGATTTCGAAAAATTAATGACTAAATTCTTGGATGGTCAAAGAGTTACAAATATGTTTTTCAAGAACAATGTTAATGATATGATTTTAAAGATGAAGCAAAATGAAAAGAATTTCCAAACTAAAATTAAAAATATGGAAAGAAAAATAGATGAGTGGTCGAAGTCTCAAAACGTATCTTCAAAACAAACCGATAGGACTGACCCACCTCCTCCTCAAGCTCACACCGAGCATGTGAATACCATATTCATCGGGAGTGGAAAGTCCGATTATTCTCCGAAAAATCTAAAAGATCCACCACTTTCTATCATCGTTAACAATAAAATCAAAAAAGACTGGCCAATTAGGACATCAAAAAAGGGCTATCACGTGGTAAAAACAAATGAGTATCCATACCGTGAGTACATTCCAAAAATACCATACCCCCAAGCTTTTAGAGTGGATCATTCTCACTTGAACCGTATCATTAAGGAATCTTAAATCATGTTAAGTATAATAATAAGAGTAGTAATAGTAAATAATAATTAAAAAAAACTAAAAAATATATATAAAACAAAAACTTTGTAGTTTTTAAGCATGTCACGCATTCGGCCAGTGTGTCGCGTATCTCGATTTCTGCATCCAAAAAGAATGTTTCGAACTTTGTGGGTGTGTTCGCTGGAAACCCTTACGAGACTATAACTCGTCCACTCGGGACACCGAGGGGTTTAAAGGCATGTTGCATACGCTAAATGCAACCGTGGTGCCTATGAAAATGCGCTTTAGTATTTTACGGTTTTCGTAGTTGTGTTTATTTTGCAGATGAAATAAAACAGGTGGAGCTTGGATTGGTGGTTGACATTTTACACTTGGAGACTTATATAATTAGAGTATTATATTATATGTGGTAGAATACACATGCTTGGCTCTTCGTTTCGCGCCATATCCTTCATAGTTCAGCCAAACACTTATGAGCCTCGAGAAGTTTCAATTTTATGCATAATGCTCTAATTAAGTGTGGAGGAGCTCTCGCTCCTTACAAAAAAAGAACATAATGGAATCACTCAATGATGGCTCCAACGCAACTATATCTCTCTATGCCCCGAGAAATACCATTTTCCCTTAATTTCCCCTATTTTCTATATTTATCAGTTCTCACATTAAGGGTAATGTTCAACTTAAGTGTAGAGGGGTAGCAAATAGGAAAAATTAATCATGTTCCTCAATGCTTGCCCTGCAGAAATTTTCAAATTTTCAACTGATATTTTCTGGAAAATTAAAAAAATTAATATATACTTTCCTTTCAAAATAAAAAATGCATACGCTTAGTAAGGCAAATCTAACCAGATTGACATTTTAACTAGCACAAAAATCAACCCACTTAAATTGTAAGGTTCGCCTCTAGATCTTAAGGAATTTGGGTATCCATCTTTGATACCCAAGATAATTCTTGCCTTTAGCTTGTTCGAGTTAGGGTTTGAATGCATCTATGTGGTCCTATTCTGTTGTTACGGATGTGTACGTATGGTCTTTGTCGCCTTTCCTAGAACATTGGTATTGGTATAAAGTTATATGAGTGGGCCGATAATTTAGTAGCTCCAGAACTTGTGCTTGATCATTATTTACTAGACCGCAGTGAGGTTAATTTATAGACAAAGTTGTATGATAAGAGGTGAAATAAATCCTTATGCAATCATGTATCTGCAGCACTCGCTTTTAGTGTTGAGATCCCCAAAGTATCACAAGAGCAAGAAAAATATGCTTGATGAAGAAGAAGTTTTGTGCCAGCCTTAGTTATCGCAGTATCTGAATGAAAAAAAGGAGAGAAGAAAAAAATAATAATAAAAGTTCAAAGTATAAGGCAAAGTTCTGGCACATAGAATCAAGTTCCTGCTATTCACCCCCATCGTTATCACGTTTTGCCTCTTTGAGATTTTTGTCTAGGTGCTCACGCCGCAACGGGCATGTTTATGTGTCTAGTACAAGCATATGGTAGCGACCTAGATTATGTCTGTACAATTGAGTGACTTCACAAATATAAAACCCTATCTGAGTGACTCGTGTGAATTCAAAACCAAACACTTTCCCTATGCGAGGTGCTTTGTTATATGTCTATGCCCGAAAAGTTATAAAACTAGTAAACACTTGTTAATGCTAAAATGATTTTTTTCTCCACGCCACGATAAATGATTTTGTTTTCTCGCTTTAATTGCTTGAGGGCAAGCAATAGCTAAGTGTGGAGGGATTTGATAACGCCCAAATTATACATATTTATATGGCGTTATTTATGTATATTTGATCATTTCTCATGTACTTTTGGTACTTAATCAAGTATATTTGATATTATATGTTCTAGGTACGTGTCGTGGAATAAAACGGAAGAATACAAAAATATATGAAGCTTAAAAGTACGCTCGAAGACATCCGGAGTTCAAATGGAACAAAACCAAGTATTTATACACAACGGAAAGCAAGTTAGAAGAAAATAAAGGGCTAAAGCTGAAAAAGACCATAAGTGCGCCGCACTTTGCCCAAGTGCGCCGCACTTCCTACAAAAGTCAAAGAATTAAAGTCTCGGTCAAAGAAGTGCATTAACTCCTCAAGTGCGCCGCACATTTTACTAAGTGCGCCGCACTTCCCTTTGAAGAATTAAATGATACCAGCATTAACTCACCAAGTGCGCTGCACTTCTGCCCGATTTTAGCCTAAAAAGGAGGCCTTGGCTCCCTCATTTTAGACACACTTACAACTCTCACACACAATCCCCTATTCGTTTAGAACCCTTAGAAGGAGTGTTTTTGGTGATAAAGGCCTGAGAACGTTTGATCCAAACCACCTTGATAACACAAATCATCACCACCATTAGAATCAAAGTTCTTGAAGAAGTTGGATAGTCTTGGTTGAAGTTCATTATTGTTCTTAGGTTTTGATCCATCAAAGAAGCATAGTTGTAGTGTTATTTCGAACCTATAAGCAATTGTGACAGAATTGTTCATAGTTTCTGGATTTTGCTTTGAATATAATAAAGTATTCTTGGGAAATTCTTGTGAAATCACCATACTTTACTCTTGGAATTTCTATGAATCTTATTACTCTTTTGAATATAATATTTGTTGAATCTATGATGAATGTTATGTGTTTTGTTACTTTGATCATGGAGTAGTAATCTTATGTTTGTTTGGGCATATTGTGATCTTTGATATGAAGCGTTTGGATATGTGTTTATTGAATTGATAAAACATATTTTATATAAGAATATAGGCCGGAAGGGTTCTTTTGTATATGTGTTTAATCATTCACTTATTATATTAGTTATAATAACTTATAAAGGCCGAAAGGATTTGTTGTTATTAATCGATATAATCACTAGTTATATTTAAAGGCCGAAAGGACTTATAACTTGTGATAACTCTATTTTAAACACTATTCCAAACACATCATTATCTAAGTGATCATTGCCTAAACAAACATACCTTAATCATTTGATTGAATCCTATTTTAATTGCTTTCGTTATAATATCCGATATATGCAAGATTTGGTTAATTTGATCTGTGACAATCTTATTAACCTTAGCACTTTAATTACAAACTATGAAAAATTTAATTCCCATGAAACGACCTGGACTTACCTAAAGCTATACTATACACGAACGGGTATACTTCCCGAGTGTTGTGTTTTAGTAAAATTGGTATTTCTAGTATTATAAATTTAAAGATTGGAAAACACACATCACCGACAAGAACGGAATCAGCTTTAAGGTAAATGGGCAAAGATTAAAGAAGTACTACGATGAAGGTATTGATGCGAATGATAAAGATGAAGTCAAATTTGATGAATATGAGACGTAAAAGCTGGAAGAAAAAAGTCTAACTTAAAGACTTCCCTATAAACAAAAGTGCTTCTCAGGAGACAACCTAGAATGTTATTTAATTTTTTATCGAGTTTGTCTTCCCAGACATCAATACGGCATATCCGCTCCATACCATATGGCGTATTGATTGTCTGGACGTTATCAGTCTTTACTTTTTATTAACTTTTTAAACATTATTGTCACTTCTGGCAATACGGCGTATTCATGTACATGATACGACGTATTTCGCAGACTGACGCGTATAAGATACTTTTTACAGGTTTCTATACGGCGTATTCCAGTTTATGGATATGAGGTATTAGTTTCATGTACATTTTGGTTTATTTATTTATTTAACAGTAGGTACCAAGATAGGAATGCATGTTTTTCCTATTATTTTGCACAGGACCTCAGAAAAAAAGATATCGACAAGTTGGTTGAAGTATCTACAAGTCTGGAAGTGTTGGAGTCTTGAAATCTCAAGACGGATGTTCAACACACGATCTTGCTCACAAAATCAACATGGAGAATCTACCGAGCAAATATCAAGGGAGTTTCTCATTCTAATTCTTTTTAAATCTTGTTTTTTATTTTATCTATACAACGAGGACGTTGTTTAATTCAAGTAGGGGATAAGAATTAGCATGTTTACTTGTCCTAATTTTTCACACAAAATGCTTAAATTATGCTCAAATTTTAATATTTTTTTCAAGTATGCTTTTGTGAAAATTACCTATTACATAACCGCGCACAACAACCCTTATTAGATATTGTGAGAATTTAACATTATCCATTTCTAAATGTTTACCCAAATTCCACAAAAATATGAGTGTCTCGTGATGTAGTAGACTTTAGAACTTGGCTTGGTATATCTATTCGAGATCACAGTGATGAGTACTATGGATTTAGATGAAGTAACTTGTTTAAATTGGTAAAATTTTTAGGATTACACCCAAAAAGCCTTTACATGTTTATTAACTAACTACACTGTTAGCTAACCCCCGTATAAACCCGTTGTTTACTATCACTATAAGAGTAAGATACCCTTAGAAAAACATGTAGAGCCAATCCTTTAGGAATTACACCAACTTGTTTATTTTGTTACACCCTTACACCTTAGCCTACCCTATTAGATCAAGTCTATTTACAGTTGCTAGTTGCTTTAAGTGTAAAGTTTGTATTTCCCGTGTCTTGTGTCAATTTTCTATCTTTGGTACGGTTGGAAGAATTTTGCACATAGCAAATGGGAATGTATAAAAGTAGTTAAAACTCATGTATTTTTACTACCATCACAATTATTGATGATTCTGAAGAATGAATAATTATCGAAGGAATTATCCGGAATTATTATGATCGTGAAGATGGTAAAACTACACCGAGACTTGATGCATAAAAAAATAAAAAAAGCAAAAAAAGCAAAAAAAATCGCAACAAAAAAGAGAGGAAAGTTTGAAGATAATCATTTCAAAAAGCAAAGACCGAAGGAATTATTTGAAGGATCGATTATTCATTGATACGCATCAAAAATCGACGATGTAAAGTATTATATAAAGTGGTAGATATCGCCACTTGCCTTGTAAAGTATGTATAGTATGG
This sequence comes from Tanacetum coccineum, assembly GCA_026074375.1. Taxonomy (NCBI): domain Eukaryota; kingdom Viridiplantae; phylum Streptophyta; class Magnoliopsida; order Asterales; family Asteraceae; genus Tanacetum; species Tanacetum coccineum. The sequence continues at coordinate 18,568 of BQNB010102200.1, forward strand.
GACGAATGAGAAGTTGACCGTTACGGGAACGCCAACTTAGGATGTTGTTTTTGATCTATGATCAAGACGTTTGTAAATATTCGTGTCTTTTTCATGGTAACGGTCGGGAAAAAAGTGTCTAGCAACTTGTATTTTAGACTTAATCTATTTGTTTCATAATTTGTATTTAACAACAATTTACTTCTCTTTCTTAATGATTAGCCGCTGGTTTTACACGAACAAGGATGTGATCGAACATGCATGTCTATTCTGTCGTTACGGTCATGTATGCATTCTTCAGCTGCCTTGTTGGTTTACGACTTTTAGTGAAAGTTAGAAGGTCCTTACCCTATATCATTCTTCATCCTAACCGTTGGTTAAATTCGAATAAGGATGTGATAGAACACACATGTCTATCCGTCGTTACGACCATGTATGTATGCTTCAGCTGCCTTGTTGGAGTGGTACTTCTGGTGAAAGATTGAAGAATGATCAACCCTAAGCCTATTTCATAAAAACCCATTTTACCTCTATAAACTTGTTACTCATTAGCTCTAGTGGTGGAGATGTGTATCCTTGGCCAAGCTTATGATAGAATACTCGTCATGACCGAGCAATTGAGCGAATTAGTTACATGTTACCACATAGATTAGTTGAGTGATTTGAGTGTTTTCATCTTCCTATTTCGTGAGGTGTTTAGTTGTGTACTTGTAATAGATCAAATAAAAGCTTAACGGAAAATATCCTTAGGGATACATTTTATTAACTTCTAATGGCTACTTGAGGAAAAGTAGGATTCAAGTAGGGGGTATTTGATGACATCAAATAACGTCACTTTTATCGCATCATTTATCCCATGAATATAACCCATTTTGAATAATTATTGCAAAGAATTGTTACTTAATCGTTTATATTTGAGAATTGCTGTAATTATGGAGTACTTGGTAAAGATTAGCAAAAAGGCGTGCATTCTAGAGCTTAAACGAAGATATTTTGAAGAATACTGTTTTGACACCTAATACGCCGTATCCATCAAGGAAGATACGGCGTATATGTGCCTGCACTTCACTAAAGACCACGAAGGAAACAAGTTTAATACGCCGTATCCAGAGAAGACCTATACGTTGTATTCAAGTTATAGTATGTGAATATTCTGGAAGATATCAATGTGGTCCCTACTCCAAGAAACCCCCGACACGCCGCATCAAACCCATTTGATATGCCGTATCGACCATATTTCAGACCCTATAAATAGAAAACTCAAAAACGAGTTTTAAGTGTGCTAAATTATATTATCGATACCTAAGCCACAAAAGTTGATTTTTAGAGGAGAAAAAGAGCAGAAGAGGTCTTGCAACGCGATCGAATCCATAGGAGACAACATGTAATTTCTTATACTTTTGTAATCGTTCAGTTTTTGTATCATTCGTTAACTCGGTTAGTTTACCTTGGCTAGACCATTGCTTTTGTATTAATTATGATGTTTGAAGGCTAATACCTTTGGGTATTAGTCATTGTTATGAAGATCTGAATGTTTGGTTTTGTTTATATCTTGATTGCTTAATTTATCATTGTATGCTTGTTTATGTTTATTAGTTTATACTTGTTTATGTGCTTTTGTATGCGACTTATCATTTAACTGGATCCAGTGATACAAACCAAGTAATCTAGATACCAGGATAACTCTCCATATAGTGACTTATACATCTAGACCAATAGGATCACAAATAACGACTAGTCTTGCCTTTAGATTTTGGGCTTAGTTGGAACATTTAGTGACCTTGGGATCAACGAGTACGTTCTTACTCAATTGGTAAAGATTTAGCCTGTGGACTACTAGAGTATAAATCACCATTAAGCAGTAAGTGGGTAAAGTCTCTATGAGCTAGGATTTAACTAGATCACCATTGCTCTAATCCTTAAGATAGATTATAATAATCAAATAAGGATGCTTTATGCGGATACGTCTAATTGTGACAGAATTATTCGTATCTAGGTCTTAGGAAGAAGTACCGCCTAAGTTTTAAGAATGATATGCCACCTTGAGATAAGTAATCATTGCACTGAATAAACAAACCAACTTCTAATCGAATTAATGATGGCTAATACAGTTTTTTTATTATAAGGCTTGACCGCTTTTTTATCTTCTGTGAATTTTCTTGCGAGTGTTTAAGTGTTTTGAATTGATTTTAGTCATCACTAAACCCGTGTCAGTCTCTCAGACTAAACCCCCCCTTTTTACCTGTTAGAATTAGGACTAAGACTAACATAGGTTTAGCATAGGTTTGACTTAGATTATAATTAACCTAGATTAGTTAACCAAAATATAATAAATTAAAAGATTTTACCTCGCTCCAAGTGTTCGACACCCTACTTTCCACCATACTACCATCGATCGGGTACACTGCCCGTTAAAGTGTTTTTTTTAGTTGAGTCGGCAAAATATAAATTTAAAATTTGAACTTTCATAAATAAACACCACACAACGATACATCAGGGAGGTCACTTCCTTTTACAAAAATCTTAAACTTAGCATTCTACAAATGTCTTTGGTCTTTGCTCGTGGTCTTGAATTTTATCTTTTAATATGTGATATGCGTAGTGATCTTTAGACTTTAGGCTTGAGCTTGTTCCTTTAATCTTGTCTTATATGTGATCTTTAAGCTTCTTTGAGATCATCAGCCAAACATAATCTCTTATCATCATCTTGTGATCTTTTTCCATCTTGTGTACTTGTGATCTTTTTCCATCTTGTGTACTTGTGACCTTTGGACCGACATGCTCATACTATACTTGATCTTTAACTTGAAAGCTTGTATAGTCATCTTTCTTGAATTCTTTAACTTTAACACTTTGTCACTTCAAGAAGGACATATGGTATCAGATTAGCGGAAGTCTTGAAATATGTACTTGAGCTTTCATAATGTCTTTACATATGTCGGTCGAGTATGAGCATGTGGCTATAAATCTTTGACTCTACTGGAATCAGGTACCTCCATGTCCATATTTATATGAATATGCAACAAAATAGTTATAAATAAAGTTGGGGGACGAATATAGCTTTTTCATTCGCTTGTGTTTGGTTAGATTAACCTTTGAATCCATAAGGATCGACCTGTGATCAGGTAGATTCAAATTAAGAAGAATCTACTTGACATGATATTGACTCTTCCTAACATATATGTATCAGATTCATCGTACTCAGCTTGTTCTCATTACCTGAACGTCTCAAAGCAGACAGCACGATGAGAGTGAACTAGTGAGTTACTGTCTCACCGATTGAATAAAAATTAATTTAAGAAAATCAATTGACGTGTCACTTGCTAAAGTGATTTTGCGACACATCGAGTGTTTTATGCATTTCAAACTTTGTAAACCGTCAATTCATAATCTGGACGGAATAGATATCCAGTGTCACAAGTTTGATCCATATAGGATCTTACAAGTCACCTATCACTTAGCTTGTTTGATGTTGGCTCAGGAAGGATTTCCATCGTCATTGTGAATACTTAAGTATCACTCTGATGTTCTGGCAATATCACAAGGATAATGCGTGGGATTCTTAAGATATTACTTGCATTCACAGTGTGTGAGAAATAAATATATTGGAATAGTGTCCTAGTGAAATTTAAGGATGATCTCTTTATGGCTCTAGACTCGATAGTACACATTTGGTTATAGTAATCGAAGGCTGGAGTTGATTGCCTCTTTTTCCATATCAACAATCTTAGAGTGAGAAATTAATAGAAATGAGAGTAATCTCTGTGAGTTTTAGAACAAGAGTCTTTTCGATCTTGAGTGGCTGAGGAGGGTTATGCATTGCATCACTGGGTCCATGATGACTATCTTTAATACCAGACAATAGCTTATTGTTTCTGATAGCCTATTTATTGACCTGATTTCTGCCTAAGTGTAAGGAGGGCTTCTTTCTTTTAACCCTTTATCTTAACTTTTAATTTTCATTCTTCAACCCCTTCGATGCTTGCCAAGACTTCATCACTAACACCTTGTTAGGTTTCTTCTAGTGTTAGCTCTGTCTTAGTCTGCATTATCCCTTTTTTCTCACTTTTTCTCCTTTTGAATCATACCTATGGACTTCTATTCTATCTAATGGAATGTCTTTGGGTAGATCCCTCTGGTTCTGGCTGGATTGTGGTAACGAACACCTATACCTAACCACCTTATAACTCTAATTAATTAAATACATGGTCTGTCTTTTGGTATTGTTCTCAGCCTTAAAACAATTTGAAAACATCAATCAAGGTACTTTGTTATATAAATTAAAACATTTAGTACCTCGATGGTTTTACTTTTTAGAAATGCTCCCCCTCAACACATGCATCGAGAACTGAAATTGTTTAGCATGGCGAGGAAGGAGTTCACACTTGAGCCTTTATGATTACATTTTTACAAGTAATATATATTTTAATCATTTTTTCCCCTTATAAAAAAATGTCATATATCATGATATTTTGGATATCAATTGATTCATATATGTATGAAAAGTATTTGGGGAGAAAAATGTTCTCATCAAATATAATAAGCCTTATTAGGATTATTTTAATGCTCCCTGATGCATAAATTGTTTTAAATATTTATTTTCCAAGTTTTAAATTTATAAAACTCATCTACCGATACACGCACTAACGGGCAGAGAACCCAATCATATATAGTAGTTTGGTAAATTTGAGGTCATCCCAAGAGCTAAGGTTTACTAGTTCTAATATGATTTTGTTACGTTTGAAAATGGTTTTAAGTTTGATTTTAATAAGAACAGAAAAGTAAATGCAGAAAAGTAAAGTGATAGAAGTATTCACGGAGAAAAGTGTACCAACCTAACCGTTTCATTACTAATGCTATGAATACATTTTCCTATGCAATGTTCAATTATAAGTTCTATTAGTGGTTCTAATATCGACAGACCTAAATTGGCATTTTAGGTCTGTCTTATACTCCCTATGCGATCCCACATTCCCCTACGATCACACTAGCAAGGTATCCAAGTTTGTAGTGGTTAATCCCAACTATCCTTAAGACCAATCTATAATCTAAACCGATTATTAACCCCCTCTGAAAGAGTTCCTGTGCTTTTTAAGTATTTAATACAGCAAAGGCGATAATGGGGTAAATTCCTACACTAGGGATAGGTTCCAAGCTACCCTAGTATCCCGCTAATCCCATGTTTAACAGGGTAAGTCTAATATCAAGATTAAGAAGATCTAAGCCATCCTCTATACTACCAAAACACAAGGATGAATGAAAGCCTATAAGGATATCTGACAGAACCATAATTAAATAGGAAACAATAATCATATCAATAGCAAATACATTGTTAGGCCAGTACTAAGGGTGCTTAGCTGCTCATGGTAACACAAACGCAAGAATGAATGAAAGTAATCATAGATTGAATCATCATTGTTCTTACAGTGAATGTTATGAACGATTAAATACAAGGAGTTCACCCTTAAACACTCAACTCTCATTACTAATCTAAGTGTTTCATTTCGGGGTGATCCCTCAATTTGCATAGTCATAGCATGTATTATATCATAAGCATGGAAAGTACACAAGAGTCCCCCAACTAGAATTAGGGTCTAAACAGTCTCAAAGGCAGCATGGGTAACAAACAGGTTTAAGGGGGAATCTTCCTGCAGTCCTTTCCCAGAAGCGTTATGTAACATTCCGTATTCTCAGGTCATTTTCAATACTATTTAATTTCACTATTTATTTTTTTTCTCGTACGCATTCACT
>BQNB010102201.1:6102-24297 GCA_026074375.1 Tanacetum coccineum
GTTCTTTCACATCTTTATGATCTGAACCGCTGAAGGTGTTAGTTCGTAGTTCCTTGAGAAATTAGCCCTTTAGTTCAAAGTTATCATTGTCTTTAATTTTGGGCCTAGCAATCCCCGATCCATAGTCAGCTTAGGTCTTGCTCATGTACTGCTCCATAGTTTTTGCCATTATTTATGTAACTTTTTCCTTCGAGTATTCTTGGTCAGAAAGTAAATTGAAATCAGGTGATCTCAATTCGTCAAGACTTAGTGTCTTGAAGTGTCTCCTAGATGATCAAAATTCTCGTTTAGGTTCTTTGTAAGGTGTGAATAGTTCATTTGTTGAACTCCTTGTCATGCACTACCTGTAACAAGGGATAAACAATCAGTAAGATTTGCTCTGAAGAAAGATAGAAAAAAAATTAGCACGGAAATCAAATACAAAAATTTAGATTTTGATTCTACTCCAGATGATCGATACGCCGTATCCAATGAAAGTTGATACGCCATATTAATCAGTTGAATGAATACGTTGTATTAGACATAAAGTTGGATACGCCGTATCCGATGGAAGTGGGTACGCCGTATTCAGTTATTGACTAGAACAGTGTATTGAGAAAACAATTAAATACGCAAACAATTAAACACACAAATATACAAGCAAACAATTAAACTAACAAATATTAAAAATATACTGAATATACATTAATCTAATTAACACTACTCCTAAGGGTTAGATCTAATCTAATGCTAAAAGCCAAAACATAAAATAAAAATCAAGATTAATTTTCACTCCCTGGCAACAGCGCCAAAAACTTGATTGTGTCGTTGTGTGGTGTTTATTTTTATGTTTCAAGTTTTAAATTTATATTTTGACGACTTAACCAAAAACAACACTTTAACGGGCAGTGTACCCGGTCGGTGGTAGATTCGTGGTAAGTGGTTCGTGGCTTAGTATATACTTATATAGCAACCCTAATACAGATCCTAACCGAATACCCTTGACCAAGGCAAAAGGTCAAATTCCACAAAAGGATAAAATACACAAGATAGAATCAATGATAAAAAGATTCCGGAAGAGATATTCCCGGGTCGTATGTCCCAACGAGGCTGCAATTGAAGGTAATCCTGGTTTGATGAGAAATTGAATGATGGAGAATATTTAGATATGATGGAAACACTGATATAATTACAACTAAAATTAATTAAATAAAACCTAATTTAATCTACGGGAAACAGATATAGGAAATGGGGATCTTAAAAACTACGGGAAACAAAATTAGTTATAGGGAAATCCTAAAATTAAATCTATACTAAAATACGGGGAACAGAATCAGGTATCGGGAAACCTAAATACTAAAAATTAAGAAAATAAATGCTAAATTAAATTAAAAATCAAAATTAAATTCTAATTAACTTAATTTGAAAAATAAAGAAAACTAGAACTAAAACGGAGGTCGTTTGAATGTAAAACGAAAAGAAACGGTAAAACGCACCCGGTAAAACGGGTCTAAGACTGAAATTTAAGAAAAATTAAGCCTATACTAAATTTTATATTTTTCCTAGACACTAAATGACAAAAGAAAATTTTATAAAAAAGAAAAATATTTTTTTATTAATTTTTGGATTTTTTATGAATTTTTAAAGATTAATAACTAATTAAAACTAAGAAAATAGAAAAAGACAAAAAATAAAAGTTATAAAAATTCTGAAAAAATAAAATTAAATAAAGAAAAAGTTAACAATTCTAAAAATATAAAAATGCCCAAATTTTACTGTTTAAATAAAAAGTAATTAAACTAATTAAAATTAAACCTAATTTAATTATTTAAATTAAATAAAACTAACTGTGTTAACTAGGACTAACATGGGTAAAGGGGACAAGGGACTAACGATTTATAACTGTTTGGTAACAACATACTAACAGTGGGGACTAACAATTATAACTATAAAAGACAAAATTACACAAATGGTCCCTGAGTTGGACCCCGATATGCAAGGAAGGTCCAAAAGGCTTATTAGCCTAAAGTCAAAAAAGCAAAGTTGTAAAGGAGGTTTAGCTTATCATTTTTCATAAAAGCACCAAGTGCTGAAGCTAACTTAATAAGCTAGAAAAGTGAGCTTTTTGGGGCTGCAGAAGCTTATTAAGCTTATGAGCTTATTTTTCTTTCTTATTGGATTTAAGGCTGGCAAAAATAAGAACTACAACTAATGGGGAAACAGTTAATAGGGTGGAGGGGGTCCTAAATAAGCTATGGTTTCTAGAATAAGCCCTTCAAGATAAGCTTGGAATTGAGTATAATGGCTAAGCTAGCAGTTTTTAAAAAGGAAAACTAGAAAAGGCCTACTTTTTGAAGTGAATATTAAGTAATCTTAATAAAGCAATCTAAATTAAATAAGCTGCTAAACCTAAAAGATAAACCTATAAGCTATAAGGAAAAACACTAAGAACCTAGGGCTTAATATTAAATAAGCTAGAAAAGTGGGGCTGAATTATGGTGCTCAGCACCAGGGGAAATGCAACAGTGACTTAAGGGTACTTTTGGGCTTTATGGAAAATTAAGCTCTTATGGCTATTTACCAAAAACCATGCAAAACAGATTCCAATGGGAGGCACAATGAGTTATTTTCAAAGTTTTGAACTAATAAAATGGACGATATTAAATCATGTGATATATTAGGCTTAAAAATGGGGTTTTTCAAAATTTATGACTTATTAACTTTTTGACTCATACTTGGTCAAATTAAAGGGACAGAACAAGGGGGTGGATAAAATGGCTAGAAACAACACCCATAAGCACAAAAACAAAGTGCTTAAGCTGCATAAGCAGCTGGAGCCCTTAAGCTTGATTTGGCTTATTTAAATTTTGACAATTTATTAAGGACACTTAAAAACTTATTTTAAAACTAAAAGTTGTGATTAAAGTGGTCTAATAAACCCCACACACTCAGCCAAAGTTCTGCAACACCTTTATGAGAGCGGCTTTCTCCCGGACACTCAAATTTTTAGCAATGATGACTGGTAACTTGTTGTCACCCTCTAAAAATGCATATTCGAGGTGGGGAGGTAAGTCCTTTCGGGTGGCTTATCAAGGCTCTTGCCGTTCTTAAAAATGGTCTTCCTAAAATCAACGGGACTCTAGGGTCGGCATCATAGTCAACTACCACAAAATCAGCTGGAAAATAGAAGGTTCCAACTTTCACAAAAACATCTTCGGCTATGCCGGCGGGAGTAGAGATCGATCGGTCGGCTAACTCGAGTATCATCCTAGTTTTGGTCAGTCTTTGGAGATTAAGCTTTTCAAAAACGGAGAGTGGCATTAGATTGATGCTTGCACCGAGATCGGCCAGGGCTAAGCATTCATCCAACTCTGGAAAATCACACGGTATCAGAAATCGACCCGGGTCTCCTAATTTTTCGGGAAATGTCTTTAGGATGACTGCCGAGCAATTTTCATTAACCGGTGTTTTGGTTAATTCCAAGATCTTGTCTTTGTTGTTCAAAAGCTTTCTGAACATCGGTGCAAACTTAGGCATGTGCAGGAGAGCATCCGCGAAGCTCAGCTCGAAGTGGAGATTCCGAAAAATTTCCATGAATTTCAAAGCTAAAAGGTCGTCCTTTTCGCGGACTTTCTCCTTGGTTACCCTAGATGGATATGGTAAAGTCGTTTTGGCTCTAGGCATGACAACTGGTTCATCAACTTGGACTATCGGAGGTTGGACGTCTTTGGTACTTCCGTTAGGAAGCACCGTGTCCTTTGTCACCTCGGTTTCAACTTCCACCACCGGAGGTGGAATTTGAGGTCCATCATATGAAACACCGCTTCTGGTGGTGATTGCTTTCAATTCACCCTTCGGGTTAGCAATGGTGTTGCTAGGAAGAGAACCCGAATTTGAAGTAGAAGCTTGGTTGGAATTTACGATTTTGGTGAGCAAGTCGGTTATGTTGGACATTTGGTTTTGCATATTTTGCATAACCGCATCATTAGCCTTGACATAGCTCTCAAAATCAGTTTTTGACACACCCGAAGCTTGATGAGCTGGAGCTTGGTAAGCTGGGTGTTGATTAACCGGGGGTTGATACATTGGGGCTTGTTGTTGAACCTGGGGTCGTTGGATTTGACCCTGGTTGTAGAAGCCATTCCCACAGTTTATGGTTTTTGTTTCCCAACGATTCTGAATGTTGGCTTGGTGTTGTGTTGCATGGAGGAAAACCGGGTGGTCATTTTGGTTTCCATCGTGTCGAACGGAAACCGAGAATTCCTTGTTGAACTTGCTGGCGGCTGCTTGCGAGACGTATTCTTGGATGTTATCTCGGTAATTGTTGCTATCGGTAGCCGGACAATTACGATATGAGTGGGCACCACCGCAGGTAACACAACTTTGCTCAACCGCTTTTACGGGAGCGGGAGCTGGAACTGGAGATGTCTGCTTGTCGAGAAGTAAGCTGCTAACCAAATCTTTCAATTCAGCAACATCTGAGATACTCCGAGGTGAAACTCGTACTCACTTTAGCAACAATGGCTTTGCTTCGGGAGTTACGAACTTTGGACTTGCTTTCGATGATGCTTGAGCAATCAGGGGGCCTTTTGTCCAAAAAATTGCCACCTGCGGCAGAGTTCAGAGAGTCTTGATCATTGACATTTAAGGCATTGTAAAATGTATCAAGTTGGTAAAGCTCCGAGAATCCATGACGTGGACAAGCTCGGAGAAGATCTTTGAATTGATCCCAAGCCTCACTAAACGACTCATCAAATCTTTGTTTGAAATTTGTAATTTCGTTCCGAAGATTTGTCGTTTTAGAAGGTGGGAAAAACTGATTTATGAATTTAGCAACGAGGTCATCCCATGTCTGAATTGATCGAGGGGGTTCTTTTTCAAGCCATATCCGGGCTGCCCCCTCGAGAGAGAAAGGAAAAAGCATCAACTTAATTGATGTGGTCGGGACATTAGGATATCTCAAAGTAGAGGTGATTTTATTGAAGTAACGGATGTGGGCATGTGGGTCCTCTTTGTCATGTCCGAAGAACTGCTTGTTCTGGACAAGAGTTAGCAACCCATGCTTGATCTCAAAATTTGCTGCTTCAATTTCAGGAACAACAATTGCGTCCTCGTATCCCTCGGTGGGAGCCTGGAGCAATTCTGCCATAGTTCGATTATCAGCCATCGTATCTTTGGGAGGTTCAACAAGATTCGGAGGAACTTGTTGTTGTTGTTGTTGTCGTAGACGACGAGCTTTAGAACGAGTGCGCATGCACTAAAATAGAGAACAAGAAGAGTATTTTTGGTTTTTTTTAGTTTATTCACAATCTATTTTAAACGGACAGGAACCTAAAACTAGACAACTTGAACCCAAATAGTCTACTTACTTCACGGTAGCTCTCAAAATGATAAACGCACAGGTGAGCGGAGGAGTAGGAATAGCGCGAAGCTTATTTCTCCTTTCGGGTCGTAGTTCCTAGGAACAACCCTCCTTATACCCACTTTATAGCTTGTTTAACTTTTCAAGGTGAGCCGTATGTCGTAAGGGACACAAATGGTAAGTTTTAAATCTTTTGTTCGAGTTGGGAACCATTATTTCACCGGAAGTTATTATGATAATACCTCAATTGAGAGTATTATATTTTGGTATTTTTACCAATATGTGAATTTTATTTCTTTATATGGACAACGTTTTTATATTTTTGGTTATTTTTTTTAGATGATAATTATACTAATAAAAGAAACTAAAAAATATTTTTGTACTTTTTATGTTTTTATAGAAGAAAATATTCACAAAATTAAACACAAATTGTCAAACGTAACGATATTCTGTTTCACAGCCTCCCCGACAGCGACGCCAAAATTTGGTTCGCGCAAACTCACCCCTCAAATATGTAAACAAATACAGACATGTATAAATACACAACAAGGGACGAAATCACGCGAGACCAATGAAACCGGAAGCAGTTTAGAGTGTTCCCGGGTCGTTATGTCCCAACGAGGCTGGAATGGAAAATCGAAATACGATTGATAATTGATGTTTGAATATGACAAGGAATGATTGGGAACTAAACCTAATAGGGAAATGCACATACAAATAAGCAAAGAAAATAGGCTGGAACAAGCATAAAAGCTAGAAATGGTAAAAATACTGAAAACTTTTATACTAAGACACTAATAAGCTGAAATGGCTTAAAATAAAACAAACAAGCTAAACTGACTCTTAATAAGCAAGTTCAAAAAGCAAAGATAAATAAAGAAGATTAACACACAAAAAGAGTATAACAACAGTACTAACAGTTTTAACTACCAGTACTAACTTGGAGTTAGTACTGCTAGGCTAAAGTTAGTACTGTTAGCTTAAGGTTAGTACTGCTAGGCTAACAAAACACAAAGAAACAATAAATAGGCTAACAAGCTAAACATACATCGTCAGTCTTTCACCTAACCTTAAAAAGCACTTAGTAATAAGAATAAGCAACTTTAATGAATTAAAATGACAAAATGAGCTAGAAAACTAAAACTGATAAACTCTTAAAATTATTTTGAAAAGGGCAAATAAATTCTACTGAATACAGCAGACTAAAATAGGCTTAATCTACTTTAAAAAGCTAAAGAAATCTTAAATAAGTTGAAATAATAAGCTGAATAAACTAAAAATGGCCCACCAGTTACTAATCAGATTTTAGAACTGACGTACTAACCTTATGGATGTTAGTATGGTAAACAGAGAGTTAGTACTGCTACCTTTTGAAATCCAAGAAAATGAACTAGCAGCGTACTAACTTGGAGTTAGTACGGGTAGTTTAAGTTATACTTGCTCCAAAGTGAACTTAGCAGTATTAACTTATAACTACAGTTTTACAAGTAAATATCAAGTACTAAGTAAAAGAAGTAATTACAAAACACTTTTCAACTAGCAAATTAAGCAAAATAAGCACTTAAAACATTTTGCAGAAAAATTAAAGAAAAACAAGAAAAATGAAACTTACAACACTCTTGATCAACACAGGGTCAAACAGAGAATCTACAAGCTGACGCTTGTATAAAAACAAGCTAGGGACGAGTCATAAGCTCCCTCCAGAACCTGGCTTATATCTATAAACATAAGCTGTGGTATATTTGAGAGTGATATTATGATTTTCCTCTTAAAACTAACTTAACTTTGTATTGTTACTGAATGGAAAACAGCTTATGAGTAAGCTGAGGTGAAGAGCTTTTTGAACATAAAACAATATGATTAAGAAACTTAACACTGGTATTGTAAATTGACTTAAAAACTTCAAACTTGCATTAATCTTGAAAGTGTTACAAAGATGAAAGTAAAAGCTGTAAATGACTTGAAACAAACTGAAAATAAGCTAAATTATTTTTAAGATTAAAAACTAAAAAACTAGATGCCTTAAAGGCTTACAAAAAGCTCTATTTATAGCCGAAGTCTTCATCTTGCAGCTTGTGCTTCTTTGGGAGTAGAAAAAAAAAGTTGTGCTTGTTGTTGTGTGAGGAGAGGACTAAAACAAATCCCAGCTTTGATTTCTTTTTTGTTGCTTCTTTGGAGACAATCTCAGCCCTCGAAAATGCTTTGGGAAAGGTAGGATTTCACTATGGGACTTTATATGCTGGGGAGGGTTAGTAGGGTGGAGGAAATGATTTTGGCTAGGGAGAGAGATGGTTTTGCAGGGAAGAAGTATGGGGCGACATACAAGTTGTTCCTGGGTTTGTTGGGCGGGAAAGAAGACTTTTTGGGGAGTAGGCAGAAATGGTCCCCTTAAGTTATATAACTTAAATGCAAATCTTCTCCTCTTTGCATTTTAACCCTTGTCTTTTCTCTTTTGCAATAAATTAAGGTTTTGGCAGTTTTGACCCCTCAAGTTGTATTTTCTTTACTTGGCTTGACTTTTGACTTTGCCCTTTCCACTCCATGCTTGGATTCGATTGCTTTTGGCTTTCTTTTTGCTCCTTTTCTTGAATATCCGTTTCCTGCACAATACAAATGCAAACATACAAATACAATGTATTTTTGGTACGTTTTTAGTCATTTAGGTTCGCTTAATATGGAAAATGGTATGTGTAATTAAACACATATCAAGCATCAAAGATAGCTTGATTTGATAATGAGTCTATCCCATCAGCATCATCAAAAATAAGATCAGTTCGAATTGTTACCTCAGAGATAGACACTAACTTGCTAGCTACTTTGGCAGTTATGTGCCTAACATTGTTGATTGTTTTGGACTTAGCAGACGTCCAAAACTGTTCAACGAATGTGGTCGAAACTACAGGACTTACAGTGAGCGCATGATAAATATAACTTCTTCGAAAGAAACTCCAATGACTTTCATGAAACTCAACATCTCCCTTCAGTCTTTTTCCAAGTAGGCGGATCAGTTGGTTAGGACAGGACTCAAGAGCAGCCATTGTTGCTTAGAAGAGAGAGATCGTCGGTAAGAGAGATTAGGGCTTGTAAAGTAGAATGTCAGTTAGAGAGATTGCTTGAGTAAGTGTGCAATTGAGATGGATTCTTATAGGTTTATGAGACCTAATTTTAAAGAAAACGTTCCAATTTACACTTTGTACCCTTGGCGGTATTTTTCTCCAACGTCTCTTTAGCGGTACAAACTTGGCCCAGCGGTACTAACTTTGCATGGTCGGTACTAACTTTGTCCAAACAAAGAATGAACAATGTAAGTATCAGGAATGCTTCAGCACCATCAGTAACTCTTCTCAGTGACTCTCTAAATCTTCTTAAAGCGTTTGACAAGCATCACTTCTAGCTAATATGTATCCATACACTAAAAATTTCATACTAACTCTACAATTTTACAACACTAACTAGTTGCTAATATTTCTACTAATAGTAGTACTTACTTCTAGAGATAGTTTAAAAGCATACTAAATCTCTAATCTGAAATTGTTTGCTTGAGATGCATACTTCCCTTTACAAGTAATATAGCCTTTACTACCTCCAAAGGCAACAGGGCCACCATTAAAGTCTTGAGAGTCAGCAAGGTAAGCCTTGTTCCCTGTCATGTGCCTGGAACATCCACTATCAATAATTCCTTTATTCTTTAGAGTTCTATGTGGATTATTGCACATTTAAAAGAAAGAGATTGTCTCTCTTTGGGTACCCAAGCTGTTTAGCTTGAGTTCTGCTAGTGGATCTTTGAAGTTGAATAATTTCTAAGGATAGGATTCCACCTAGTATTTGGAGAGTATATTATTGTTGTATCCTTTTTTGTTCTCTCATACAAACCTGCTGAGATTACAAACAGTGTCCCATTTTCCCCAAACTAGTACTAACTTCTTTACCTTAAGACAGTATAAACCTTTGTTTGAGAATTTGTACTTAGTATGTTGTTCTTTTGAAAGGCCTTGATGGACGGTGAATGAGTTTTGTTGAAAAACATTTGCTGGTCTAAACCTTACACAATGGGCTTAACAGTATTAACTGTCAGAACAGTGTAGTTAGTGACTTGTGTCTGTTAACTTTTTGTCTAGCAGTACTAAAGTTGTTAGTACTGCTAGCCTTAGCAGTATTAACTGGATTTATTTTCCGTTCTTGTTTTGTACTTGCTATGGAACAAATTGATTTTGTTTATTTTACCTTTTGAACATTGTTCATGGTTGTTTCCTCACCCTGTACCTTACCCCTTAGACATATTTTGTTTGTTTAGTTCAACTTGTTTAGCTAATTTTACATGATAATCACAATCTTATTAATGACTATAAACTTCTACACACAAAACATGGCTCTTTTGTAAACCCATACCCAATCTTTGTTGTTAACCTTAGGTTTCTTTGACTATGTGTAGACTAATCTGTACATTTTCCTAGGATTTTTACTTGCTTGTTAGCAAAACTAGTATTCTTTTTATGTGTGCAAGTCCTTTAGTTTGTACAGACACAACTCATATCGACTATTGAATCATACTCCGCAATGATAGGGAATTTTCAGCATAGAGAGCATATTAGCATCAGACCATTACCTTAGGTTGAATTCGATATTGATTCACTTGCAACTGGTTCAGACACTTAATTCAGAAGGTTCTGTACTAATGTGAGAGTTCCAGGTATCAAGTTCAGTTGGTTTGGGATCAGATTCCCTTGGTTGAGTCTTTTTGGACCGATATGTATATTGTGAAAAGTCATCTATTTCAATTATCTAGTCCAGAGGGTAAATTAAGTTCTGTTATGGGTGGGGGTACTTTTAACACCCCCATTTTTACAATATAGTAGCGAAAGCTAATCTGGGGTATTACTTCATGGATACAACAATCATAATAATAGAAAACGACCCAAAAGAGACGTTTATTCAAAAGATATGTTATCATTCATTTCAACATCAGAGTTTTACAAAAGGTCTTTACTCATTAGGATTGTAGGGCTTTGTTAGTTAGGGGGAGGGTTTGGGAGTTGGTAAGGAGTGGATTATATGTTGTGAGTGCGGTAAGGGGATTTTTGTTTACGGAGGGCGAATTTATTCTTGTGGGTCGTGGTTGGGGGTTTATAAGTTGTGCATGATTGCGATGCATGGGGACGTTTGTATAGGGCGGGAAGTAGAGATTTGTAGTAGCAAGTTACTGCCCCCCCCCCCCCAGTTGAGTATGAGGTCCCAAAATCTAAAACATTATGTTTGAATGATAACAGTTCAGCCATTCTTCGGCCCATGCATCGTGCCACATTGCTCAATACTGAGATAAACATGCTAAAAAGTCACAAATTAGGTTGATTGAAATTCATAGGTTTGATAAACAGTTTGAATACAAGTCATAGTATAATAATTGTACAAACACAATTATTATGAAAATGGTATGGTTATGTTCTTGGGTCATGTTATTATATACCCGAATCATAGTTACAATGTATTATCCCGTTGTTGCCTTTGTTTGGTCTGATTGGTCTTGTCTGGTATCAACACATTATTATCCAAAGTCAATTTAACAACTTGAGGAGCTCATAATATCAACATATGAATATCCAAAGTCAATTTAACGACTTGAAGTCAAATTTAACGACTTGTAGGATTTATTACACTAACATTAATATCCAAAGTCAATTTAATGACTTGAAGTCAAATTTAACGACTTGTAGGATTTATGAAACTAACACATTTAATATCCAAAGTCAATTTAACGACTTGAAGTCAAATTTAACGACTTGTAGGATTTGTAATATTAACACATTAATATCCACAGTCAATTTAACGACTTGAAGTCAAATTTAACGACTTGTAGGATAGATAACTTAGACAGCAATTGTAATGATATGTCAGAATAGCATGTAACTTGTATTCGTAATTTATAGCAGGTATCCCCCTCACGGGTTTATGAAAAGATTGAAATGTGAGGCTATGTATTCACTAAGTCTTTGAAAAGTAATCATATTGTTATAAGATAAATGAGTATGTAAAAGAGTTTGTAACAAGCATGTATCCCCCTCGCGGGTTTATAAAACATGTAAAATAAGTAAAGGCGAGGTTATGAACTTCACCTGGTAGGTAGATGTAATAAATATTCTGTAATGAAAGCTGACGACCTTATCACAATCTTAACCAGGGAATGTTGATATAGTAAAATGATAATAGACAGCCACGTCACGCAACCTGAGTAAATATGTTGAGTCTTAGGAAGATTGTACTTTAGAACTTTGGTTTAAGAGTTATGAGTTTGATTGAAGAGTTTGGAATTATTGTATCACTGTTCGGGCCATCATAATTCAGAAGTCATTCAGTAAACGTTTGAGGAGCTAGGGCACTTTAAATCGTAAACCCAACAACTCAGTCAGAACGTAATACCAAGATGAAACTCCTTAATATGAAGCTCCCTAGTATTGTGATATGATATAATCGGTTTTAAGCGTTTTAATCCATATCTGGAAATGTTAAGCACGAGAAGCGTTAATTAAAGTTATGTCTGGTAAGGTTTTAAACATGATTTTATACTTTTTCAAAATGTTACATTTTAGACCCTAGGGTTTGGAAAATTGCAAGTAGACCCCTAGGGTTTGCATTTTTACGACTTTGGTCCTTCAACTTTGTAAGATATACCAAGTAAACCTTGGACTTTGAAAAGTGACATAATAGATCCCTGGAGTTATAACTTTGATAAAATGACACTTTTAGTCCTTTTAGTTATAAGTTTCCGAAAGTTACGATATATACCCCTTGCATGGATTATAATTACAAAACATGTCCAAATTGCCATGCAAGCTTATTTTATCATTTCATTAGACATTTATAAGTTATAATAAACTAAAATATGAAGTTTTAACATAACACAAGTTTAATGCGTATACGAGCGTTAAGTAGGATGTAAATGGTCGACTAGGTTTCAAAACGTAAAGCATGGGTTTAAGTTCTAAATTCCTTCATTAATCAATAAAGTGAGTTATTTTTACATTAGTTAAGATGCTAGGATTAGATTATATCAATATTTAATCTTATAACATTTTGTTTTAAGAAAACGCAAAATTAGGGTTTCGAGGGTACGTTTTGGGATCAAAATGGAAAATGAGCCATGATTGAGTATGAAACTTTAAACAAAGAGTATATTTAGAAAAATAAGAACATTATAAGGGTGTAGAGCAGAATTAGAAATCAAACACCTGGGTTTGAGCTTCAATGATCAAAATGGTGGGAAATGGGTCGTTTGGGTAGTATTTCCACTCGTACGCCTTGTATCTTTACTCCGGGGCTTCAATTCTTCAAGGCTTTGCTTCTTGAACTTCTTTAATGATCCTAGGATCATAAGGGAGCAAAGGATTGCTGCCAATTGGGTTTGAGAGAGAAGATGGGTGGTGCGAATTGGAATGAACATACAAGGACCCTATTTATACTATTTTGAGATCAAAGAGCTTAAGAAACTTATAAGATCTGGTCTTGACACATGTAGGGGCTAGTATATGATGTGTAGAAGCTAGTCGTTTGTGGGTATAAGCTATGAAAAACTATTTTGAAGGTGTTGTTTTGCCCATGTGGTCGCCCGCGGCTAAACAAGAGAAAAAGGAAGCATGTGCCTTAATTTTGGACTAGGTATTGAGTCTAAGTAGGTGCATAAGCTGCTACTATGATTCTAGAATGGGTTCACGATTGGTTATTGGACTTTGTGGTAGCAATTATTCAAGTGGTTGTCAAATTTGGTCATAGAAGTAAACCGGGTCTATTTTAGGTTCGACGGGTTCTTCAAATGTTTTAACAAGGTAACATTGTGTTATAAATGATTAAGGAATGATGAATAGGTTGTTAGGTGGGATTTTTTTTATATTTTTAACCCTTACCCCCCCCAACTTATTCAACTTCACTATTTTTTTTTTTATTTTTAATTTTAGATGAATTAGCAAAGATTAGCAATGCGTTTGGGTTGTTAAAACAGATTAGATTGCAGAGAGAAATGGTGTCAGGGTTTTCAACTAGGGTAGTTTAGGGTTTTCTTGATTTTCTTGGCTTATATATTTTGCATTACTCTTGATTAGGAATGATCGGAATACACATCCTAGGGCTTATATTTAAAGTATTATCAATGAAGTTTGGTCGCTTGTTTAGTTATAACTGGTTGAAATTGAGAACACGGGGTCAAAGTTACAATTAGGATAATGATGGTTTTCTGGATTCGTTAAGGTTTTCTAGGCTTTGATTTCTGCACACTGCCAAGTTATATGATAGATAATTGATTTTGTAAATTATTTTATGAGTTTATAATGGCCTTGGTTGTTATTTGGGATTAGAATGGTTTAAACGAGTAAACGGGTCAAATGATCATTTAGGGTGCAATTAGGGTTTCTAGAATATGTTTTAGGTACAAGTGAAGTAAAAATGATGAAAGTATGATGAATAATGATGAATAGGGCTTGATATGATTGTAAAATAAGTTATTTAAACTTATTTAAGTGTTGGTTTGGGGTTATGATGGATAAAAACCAAAAAAATGGGTCATGGTTTAAAAACTAGCTCGGTTTTAGGGTTTAGGGTTTTGAATTAGGGTTTTGAGTGCAAAAAGATGTATGAAAGCTTATGTATGGAATAATTAGGGTTCATATATTGTAAAATGAGTATATTAGCTTGCTTAAGTGGTAGTGAAGAGATGAGAATGAAAATGGAGGTAAAATGGCTATTTTAGAGATCATGCTTAATGACTTGTATATTGAACTTTTAGAGACTTGTACTTTGACTTGAAGAGATTTTATATTTCAAATGAGATTTAATATTGCTTGTACATATGCTTTAGTAGCTTGTGCATTCACTTTAGATGTTAATCATTCATGGAATTAGGGTTTAGAGGCATACGATAACGGTTTAAAGCCCGTTTAGATATAACGTTGCGAATGGTATATTATAGGAATGATGTACTTTGTAATAAGGATATGATGATATTGACTTGACATGTTATGATGTTTGCTTGACATATATGAAGATAGGATTGCCATAGATAGGTTGCGTGAGCTCGTCTACTTTAGTTATAACATACTGAGATATATAAGTAATGTAATAAAGCAAAAACTGTCCCGTAAATTATGATGATAGTAAAATAGTTTTGCATTTAATGAAAATTCTTGGGTTGTTATAGTCTCCACCCTTACCGAATCTTGTCCGAGATTTATTGAAAGTTTTGTAGTGAATAGATGTAAGTAACTGGACATGATTTTAGTTTGGCTAATCACGTCACAGGTCCACGGTGGTGTGATGCATTTATAATTATGTTGCGCACCATAATTATAATTACCTCCTTTCACATGTCTACTTATTTTCAAGACCACACCTTTTTGATGACAGCTAATAGAATTTCTCCAACTCTTGATTTATCCTGGGTGGATGAAATACTTCGATTTATGAAACCTGTGGGTTATAGGCCTACCATGCTTCTGCTGTGCTACTGTGATCGTAAAGAATCGTTATTCATTTTAAAAGTCAACATCGAATAATAATGCTATTACAAGTCTTTGTCAAAATCTTCATACCTAGTGGTATTGAAATCATTTGACATTGTATAGATTCTTGTGTGTTTCCTTGTTATTACGTTGCAGAATATAACAAAGAATTTTAGTATACGAAGATCATGGAATGAGTGATTGATGTTAAGGAATGAATTATGCATTTGTAGAGAGTTGTTAATCTTGTTTTTTTTTTTTTTTTTTGTTATTTATTTTTTTTTTTTTTCTTTTTTTTTTTTATTTAATTTTTTTTTTTTTTAACGTTGAGATACAGATTTTTGAAAGTGATGAAAGGTAAGAGGTAATTAATGATAATGATTAAGGGCCAATTGTTTGTACAAACGGATTAAAAGACGCTTGTTTGTACGTATGTTATATACTTAAGCCTACTTTATTTATATTTTGTACTTACAAAAAAAAAGCATTCCAATTC
Organism: Tanacetum coccineum; assembly: GCA_026074375.1. Classification (NCBI taxonomy): domain Eukaryota; kingdom Viridiplantae; phylum Streptophyta; class Magnoliopsida; order Asterales; family Asteraceae; genus Tanacetum; species Tanacetum coccineum. The sequence continues at coordinate 21,422 of BQNB010102201.1, forward strand.
TTGTAATCTGAGAATTGATAAATTCATAGTTAGAGTATTTAAATTTCCTTATGCAGATGTAAGAGTTACCTAATTCATTTCAATAAGATGATCATAAATCGTCTTACCTAAGCATAAAAACATGATATGACATAGTGTAGAAAATGATATGATCATGAATTGTTAGATAATATTGAGATGTTGATTGTACTGACGCCCATATAATCAAGGATGATAATTTATGTTTCAAAGTATGAGGAGAGTATTCAGAGTTTGAACATGATAGAATTGACGAGTTTTGATAACACCAGATACTAAGATGTAATGGAATTATCACTTTATTAATTCATGGATAACTTTACATATGAAACTCTAAAAGAGTTGATACTTATGCTACATATCTCGTAGCAGGTTTCTAAAAGTAACAAATGACAAGGATTGTAGCTTGATGATTGAGTGGTGTTTTACAGATTGAAGAAGAAGTCTGATGAGAGTTTGACTATCTTGAGAGTCTTGTTTCTGAGTAGACAGCTCTCTCTAAGTATGCTTTCTTGTGCCTGTTGGTTTTTGCAGTACTCGTCTGGTGCCTATCTTGTTGTAAACTGACACTTGACTACTGCAAGGATGGTCCCATGTGATCGTAGTCTACTCTCTTACACCAAGGGAAGGTTATCAGCATACCCATTGGCGGCAGTATAAACTTTGAAGGTTTCTTGTCTTCTATTCTGCTGGTGGTGGTAATTATTATTACGGTTTTGATTGTTGTGGTTATTTTGGTAGTTGTCATTTTTGTGATTGTTGAAGTGGTTATTGTTGTTGTGGTATTTAGGGTAGTTGTTGTTGTTGTTGATGGTGTTTCTCTTATCTTCTAATTTTTGTTTATGATTATTGGTTTCTTGCATAGAATCGCGTTTTATTATCTGATTCCATTCCTCTGGGTATGTTGATGGCTTCACCAAAGTTTGAGTTTCGATATGGCAAGAGTACGTTTCCTTCAAGGTTCGGGTAGACCTCCGATAAAAGCTTCCAAGAGTTTTCATTGTTGCAACGATGTTTGGACACAATGGTGTTATTTTGGAAATCTTTCTAACATAGGGTTTAAGATCATTTCTCTTTACATCAGATGTAAAGTTTCCTCTTTCCATTTTTCTGATCTAGTCTGGGTGACAATACTTATTCGTCAAAGCTTTTTAATCAGTCCAGAGGTGGTTGAATTAGCTTGCTCTATTCCATAGGTTGGGCATATGCATTCACCAGGATAAGGCCATCGTCAGTTAAAAGTACCAGTAGCAAATGTTACTTTATTTTCTTCAGCACATCTGCTATGAGAAAATACTGATTCGGTTCGTTCAAACCAGCGAATAAGGCCTACTGCTCCTTCTGTACCATTAAAGTAGAAAGGTAGCAGTTGTTAAACTCTCTTGTAGTTTCCCTGTTTTCCCTGCAGGAGTTTCCAGTATGATTATTAGCACACTATGCCATGGCAGCAAGTCTATGCTTCCTAGTGGCTGCAGTATAAAAATCAGCAGTCGGTTGTCGGATGGCATCCAAGTTATGGCTGGTGTTTCGGGTTGTTTGAACGTCCTTTTGGGAGGTCTTTATCAACCAAGATAACGCGTAGTAAGAATGACTCACAAGTTTTTGAAAGGTAATATTTAAAGGAAATGTGACGTTTAAATGCGTAAAAAGACATGCTTTTTTTTGAATTTTAAAAGCACTTAGGTTTATCGGTTATGATTTATGAGATGAGATAATGATGCAATTAGGTGGAAATGATGATGAAAGAGCGATAAGTTGGAAACAATAAGATACGAAACGGGATTGCCTTTATAAATAACTTGCCTTTTTACTGTACATAGTCAAGATTTGACAAGCGTTTTTATTTATACCACACATCCCGTGGCTTAGGATAAAGCTATAACTAGTTTAAGAGTTTGTCGATTCTGAGCCGGTAGATGACATCCTAAAGATCCTCCTGATCTGTTTGGTGACGAGCTTGGATTTTCTCAATGATTTGTTTAAGATCGGGAATTCTGTAGTAAGCAAAGGCAATCTTATCCTTTTACCCTAACTGCTTCTTTTAAAGTTTGATAATCTGAGTATAGATTTTCTTAAGTTCTGTCTTTAGTTCGTCACTATTCCTTCGTATGATCATTCTATCAATACGTCCTTCCTCCATTTTCTTGATGTGGTGAAGATAAAGTTCATCTAAGTAATTCAAAATATCTTCTATTTGTCCCTCATGATGTTTCAGATATATCTTAATTGGACATTTTCCTATTTCAAATATCTGAGGAGGGGTAGGTGTATAAACTGAGGAAGATGGTGATACCAAATCATAGGTTTGATTCCGGGATGAATTAGATAACGTAGTTGAGGAAGAAGATGGGGAATGGATTCGCTTCTTAGGTGGTAATAGTTCTTCAGGAATAGAGAAATATCGAGAATTAAATAGTAGAGATGGTGGTAATATCGAAGATGGAGTTAAAATAGCTGGTGGAGTAATAGGATCTTATGATGAAATAGGTAATTCCTTAGCATATATTGCTTGTACGTCCTTCAAATAAGTATTATTGTAAAAAGATGAGAATACTAGTGGGATTATCTGTAGAGTTTTCCGAAGAGTTAAAAGAACTGCGTCCTGCTAAAGCTGGGAAATAATCCGATGAGACCAAAGTATAGTTAAGAATGTTCATAGAGGAAAGAGCGTCCTAAATATAGGAAGTAAAGTGGTTGGGAGAAGACATCGTTCTATTAACAACCTAGTTTGTAAATAACATAAGTTATTTATGTAATAGTATAATAGATATGTATATTTCCGGATGCTTTTGTTGCTCATTACGAAGCTTTTCTTGGACAAACAGGTTACACTAATGGTTTTGACGGATCAAATCTCT